>JAWMRA010000090.1:56124415-56140786 GCA_035584735.1 Pseudotriccus pelzelni | reverse complement strand
GTTCTGCGCACACTGTGTCTCACCTAAAAAATCCAATGCGCAGGCTTGAAGGTGTGAAGACCTTCCCCGGATCTTCGTTCGCGAAGACTGGCCATTATATATATATTCACTCTGTTCACATATATGTGACTATTATAGATTAGGATACTTTATTAGTGAAGGTGATTCTTTTTCTCTACTCTTTAAATGAGAAAAAACAGCTCAGTCAGCTAAAATTAGGTGAGATGAATCCCAACATACATATCTCTACTATTAATGAATGCATCTTTTAAGGGAAGGGAAATATTATCCCTGTGTTACTAACGCGCAATTTAGGGTCTCAAGAGTCTAGAAGTTGTACTCTGAAAGAATTTAAAGTCCATCTACACTTAATTTAGAAGTTTAAAGTTTAAAACTGTGACCCTGAAAACCCCTCTAGGGAAGATAGGTAAGAAACAGTGAGTCTTACTTCTTTTCTGTCTCACTGGGTTATAATTATAGTAGCTACACCTGTATGGGATAGCTTGAAGAAGTCCTCAACAAGAAACATGTCTGCCTTGCTCAAAATATGAATCAGAAAACCTTCTACTGAGAGATAATACAGGGATGTTTCTGTTATTGCTGAGCAGTGCTTACACACCGGTGGGGAGAATGGGGGTGCATGGGAAACTGGGAGGAGACACAGTCTGGACAGGTGATCTCAACTGACCAAAGGGACATCCCATACCACATGACATCATGATCAGTATATAAGGTAAAGGGGAAGAAGAAGAAAGGGGGGGATGTTGGCAGCAATGGTGTTTATCTTCCCAAATAACCATTACCTATGATGGAGCCCTGCTTTCCTGGGGCTGGCTGAACACATGCGCCTCCATGGGAAGTGGTGGATGAATTCCTTGTGTCGTTTTGTTTGTGTGTGTGGCTTTTTCCTTCCCTATTAACCTGGGTTTACCTCATCCAATGAGTTTTCCAGCTTTTACTCTTCTGATTCTCTCCATGACCCCACTGGTGGGGGAGTGAGTGAGCAGCTGCATGGAGCTTAGTGGCTGCCTGGGGTTAAACCAGGACAGACTGGAAAAAGACTCCCATTCTCAAACAGTGTTGTCCCCCACGATAATACAGAAGAAAATTAATACAGGAGAAAAGGCAATGGTGCTTTGTAGGAAGTGCTGACTCAGGTCATTACCTAAGTAGGGGTCATTACCACAAGGATGCAGCAAAAACCAGCCCCCACACAGCTACCAGGACTCACCTGTCAGGCTGAGGCAAGCTGGGCTCTAAAATCAGGTGTGAGCACTGTATGTTTGATGTTGTGGGCAGGGAGGTGTGGACGAGGACAAAATGAGGGAGAGCCTACAAGACAAGAGTTGCTGCTGCAGGTCCTGCAGAAACACCTGTCAAGAAATGCACCCCTCCTCTGCATGTTTGTTGTGCATGAGTGTGTGGGGAGGAACATACATGGCCTCACAGAGCCCAGAGAGAACCACCACAAACCCCATCTGAGTGCTCTCTGTAAGCTACATCCTTGGGGAGAAACAGCACAACACTTTCTGTCAGACCAACTAAAATTACACAAGCTGTCTTGGTATTTCTCCCACCATGACATTAGAACAGTGCCCACATTTTTATGTGCTGAGAGAAAGCATTTTTTGGAACATGCTCAGCACAACCCAGGCTGGAATCCACTTGATATCCAGACAGCAACATTTTCAGGTTTCACAGAATGAGCTACTCAGAGTGCATATATTCCTAGACAGCACTAGTATTAGTGTCAGATTGTATTTTTGTACTTACCTTGAAGTCTGCTGCTTCCATTTCAGGCCTGGGAAAAGGTTTTCTATATCTAAAAGTTTATCCAATATTTTCCAATTATAGCTGCTAGTCATCAAAAATTATTACCTTTTCTATATGCTTGGGACTATCACAGGCATAAGGAAACCGCTGCAATAAGGGAAGGTACTGAATTTGGTGTCTGAATGGAGATTGCCCAAAATGAAGAAAAATGAAACCACATTACCATTTAGTTCTCAAATTTACACACCATACCCAGAAGACCTATACCCTCAACCTCTAAATATTACTCATTTTTAACTACTATATACAAGTAGGTAGAGACTTTAAAACACTGAGAAGTCATCTGTTTCACTCAGCTAACTCAACAGGAAGTAATTGAAACAAGAAAAGTGCTTCAAAACACTTAAAAAACCATGCATGCAATGGAACCAACATTACACAGCAAACCCTAAAATGCTGGTGAAACAATTTGGTAATAGAAGAAGAGGAAAAAAAATCTTATTAATATGATGAAAACACCCACTGTCAGCAACAAATTAACACTGGAACCCTATAAATACATTGAGAAAAGTAGCAATAATATTAGATTGAACACCTTTGGACATAAATTTGGAGTTAAGTTGTTAAAAAGTTGTTCCTTGAGAGGAAGGATGCCAATAAAAACCCAAACCTCTTACACTTTCAATACTTTTTTGTGAACCAGATGTTTCTTCATTAAGGTAATCCCATCAATGCTTGATCAACAGGCTCAACGTCAGCTCTTAACGATACAGGTAACACCACCTGGCACTCTGTGGCAGTAGTTAGGCTTTTCCTCTGCCAAGTAAATAACTACTAAACTCAAGACTGCTCTGATATCAAAGGCTCCATTTTTCAGATGGGAAAGAAACCCCAGAGGATGTGTGAACTGTCTTGCCACAGAGGTGGCACTTACTGGAAGGCAGAGCCCCTCTCCCCCAGTGACCTCCACCAGCCATACCTGCTCACATGCACAACTTTTCCTTTCAATATGCCATTGGCACCTGAGGGGAGACACACAGCTTAACAGGCAGCTCATGGTCCAACAGAAAAGAAAGACATCTATAAATAAAAAGCATTACACATAGGCAAATGTGCTGATATTTTGTCTATGTGCATCTTTCCACCTGTGCAGCATCAGAAATTAACATTTTCTTATTTTGCTTGAAGAAACACACAGAAGGTTGGCTCAATCTTGTGATTTCTATGGGTTACATTACCTGACTTGAATGCCAAACACAGCTTGATATTTCCAAATATAGACCTTGCATGTATTTTCCTGAAATCTCTCAGCAAAGGGCTGGACAAAATTTGATTGTCCTTGTTCCCAAAACTGATTATGCTCAGTGGCATATCCTTTCCTATATACTCCCTCCCCAGCCCTCTGCATTCTCTCAGCCTTCTGTTAGCAGCAAAGAAACAGGAGGAGATTATAACTAACATCAGGCACATTTCAACTGAAGCCTGTAATTGCATTTTCCCATAAATCTATCAGTTATTTCCTAATAATTATTTATTTATGCATTTGTAGCCAAACAGACAATAGCTTATATCACAAAAGGTGCACAAAGTTTAAAGATAACTACACAGTTTCATAACCTGACTGTATTCCTACTGCAAAATGTGGGTTTAGCTTTGCAGAAAACGTAACACAAAGGTACAACAGTGAATTGAAAGGTCAATCTGACCTTCACTTTGACAGGTTTTAGACATTAAAGGTTAACACACACAAAAGATGTTAGCTGCTTCTCAAAGATCCTTTTCCAAGAACTCTTTTGTGTACAGAAACAATGTTTCTGTATAGAATCACAGAATCATTTCGATTGGAAAAGACCTTTAAGATCATCAAGTCCAACAACCAACATTGTTGCACTCTGAGTCCACCTAAGAGTGACATGAGTACAAGCAAGACTTAAAATGACATTTTAACTGGCTTTAGATAAATTAACGCAAGCCTCTGAGAGGACACCTACATTGATACATGCAGTTCAGACTGCAAGACTGCTGTATAACACCGTGTCCACACACTGTGCTCCTCTCCACCGACCCTGGGAGGGGCTGGCAGACCCATAAGGGCTAGCATTTCACAGCCATGCACACCGTGATGCTCCCAGGTGCCTCCCGACCCTTGCATGTTCCCACCACGCGACAGAAATGGTTTCATTAGTGATACATCACAACCGCATTTTTTTCTGACTAAAGTTCATCTTCTTTCCATTATTGATGCAGTAATTAGCTAATGAGAAGGAACTGCCATTGGTAAAAGACTAAGTAGTAACACAAGAACTCAATTGGCATGAACTAGGTCCAACCCAAGTGGAGCTGTATCATCTGTTGTTTAATGGGAGACTTTGCAGCTCTGTCACACTGAAATTTCTGCAGAGTTGCTATACTTTTCCCTCTGTCCCTCCTCCCCTGAAATACACACCTCTAAAGAGAATGAGAGGGTCAATTTTCAAGGACAAGTGGAAATTTAATTACATCAAAACTGGGAAATTGTGAGTAGAATAATATTTTGATCTATGTAGTGTTGGTGAGCCACAACACTGAGAAGGACATATTGTACACTCAAAAAAACTCCATTCCTGTTCTAAAATAAAAGCAGCACTATTTAATTACTTCACCGATTTCTCCTCTGGCAACAGCATCAGCTAAGTAAATAAAATATTTTAGTGTAGATCTATAAAGCCTTATGGCTTTGGCCAGGTTGACAAATAAAACTAGCACAAACCTCAAAACCTGGGAGGCAAACAGTTATCTCATTAAAGTGAAGCACATTAACTTGCCATCAGCTCTGCTGCATGCTGTGCCATGAATAAATTAAATGTGAATTCAGAAGAATTCTGACTGTCTGTGTCTGACAAGCTTTATTACCTTGCATATACCAGCAATCATCTCCCCAGTTTTGCAGGGGAAAAAAACATTAAGGAGGCAAGAGCAAAAGAGCCCAAATTTATCTTTTCTGGCAGTGGAGTGGCTAAACCTCTAATGCCAAAGACGGCCTGACATAAATGCTTCAATGGCAAACACATAATTGGAACTGATATTTTGGATAACCACCAGTGAAGCACGTATTTTGGTGACTTACCATTAGCAGCTTCTCCTTATGACCATACCTACTGAGTGTCTGTTACTCATGCAAATGTAGGCTGTGCTCACTCCAGCAGAAATGAAACCTGAGTACCAACTCTGATGGGTTTTGTCCAGTCAGGCACACTGGAGGTCACTGAATAATATATTCTTCCTGAGGCAGAAGGAAACATTTCCCTATCTTCTGAAGCTCTTTGCCCCTTTTCCTTGTAGTGTTACTAAGCTCCTTTATCCTGGAGCACAAAGGGGCTCCAATATGTTAGTTGTATTTCATCCATTTCAATACAACAACACTTTACTAAGAAAAGCAGGGATAAACATTTCTTTTCCATTGTTTTTTGTTAAGTTCTATCTCATTAATAAAAATCAGGATTTTTCACCATCATCATATATTTCAAAATACAGACATAATAGAAATCTGTGCATCTTAATCGGGCAAAACCATCAGAAAACCAAAAGACAAATAAGGACAGAAGTGAGACAACCATCACTCTAGCTGGCTCAGGTCTTCCAAGTCATAAACACACATGCTAGTATTCAATACAGCAGGCCAGTGATCCAGCACAAAGAAGGAACGTGTAACTACATACCCAAGAGTTTTGCGTCTGTTCTTACATAATATCATTGTCCAGATCTGCTCAATAATAGTTTATTAATATATGATCTGTGGCATAAGCTTCTGAAGACCTTATGGCTGGTTTAGCTCAATGGATGAAGCATTATGTAGTGACCACCAAAGAGTATGTAAGCGCAGAGTTTGGGACATTGGCATAACTACAAATAGTAGCACACAGTAAGAAGGACTTTAAGGTGCTGGAGCATATCCAGAGAAGGGTAGAGAAGCTGATGAAGAGTCTGGAGCATAAGTCTCATGAGGAGTGGTTGAGTTAGTGGGGTGGTTTAGCCTGCAGAAGAGGAGGCTCAGGGGAGACTTTATCACTCTCTACAGCTACCTGAAAGGAGTTGTAGCCAGATAGGGGTTGGTCTCTCCCTCCAAGTAACAAATGATAGGACAAGAGGAAATGGCCTCAAGTTGTGCCAGAAGAAGTTGAGGTTGGGTACTAAGAAAAATTTCTTCACCGAAAAGGTTGGAATAGGCTGCCCAGCAAAGTAGTGGAGTCCCCATCCCCGGAGGTATTTAAAGACATGTAGATGTGCTGTTTAAGGACATGGCTTAGTGGTGGACCTGCTAGTTAGGCCAATGGCTGGATCACAGAGGTCTTTTCCAACTTAAACAATTCTATTGTTTTCTTCTATTAAACAAAGCACCTTGGCCTCCAGCAAAGTAAAATCCTGTAGCTCCATGTTTTATTTAACGTGCAGACACATTAAGCCACATAATGTCAGAAAGTCTCTTGGACAGAAGCACACTGGATTCCCATTAGTTCAGATTGATGGGGAATTAAAAATTAACCTTTTATTCATCAATATTTCAATGCCCTATTAGGTTTCATTCGGTAGAAAACGTCCTTAGCATGTGTCCAATCACAGCAAAGCTGGGGAGGATGACAAGCATTTAACTGAAGAAATGAGAAGGGCACAGAATTCGTCTAAAGCCTCCAAAACCAGGGGTCGTTTCACTGCTAAATGCTATTTTGCTTCAGATGACACTATTTACTCTACAGATAAAATTCGTGTATTGCAGAGAAGGTTGTCTTTGAAGCTGGTCAGAAGTCCTGGAGGAGCTCACCCTGTACTGCTGACCAGGCACAGATGGCACTTTGCCAATTCCATGCTTTAGCTACTAAGAAGACTTGGAGGCACAGAGATGGCACTTGACCTGTGGCCCTCAATCCTAGATTTTCATCACATAAGATAAATTATCAACACCACATTGTTCACAGGGGACATGTCTCTGACACGGAGTTACTGAGCTTAAGTGTACTCTTGCAAACATGCAAGTTCAAATTATGGGGCTGCTACAAGTGCTTGGTACCCACCTGCAACAGGAAGATGGGTTGCAGCTCTCACACACAGAACTGCCACCCCACAGCAGAACACAATCCCTATATCAAGTTTTTTTCCCCCAGCACATTTTTCCAGCCAAATCAGACAGATCATGCACAAGTGCTGGGGGGGGGGGGGAGGGCGAGGTGGCGGGGAAAGAAAGGAAAGAACTGTAATTTATCTTTTCAATGGGAGTTGTCCAGTCACTACAGGATCTGGTAATTTAAATTAACTTCTCTGGGGTAATTTTATTTACAAGTGGTAAAGAGGTAACGATATGGACTATCTAGTAAATAATTTGCCTTGACAATTACACTCTTTTTCTTTGGACCTAACCAAGTGAATTAATTTATCATCATGTGAAACCTTTATAATTTGAAGTGGAAATCTGCCTTCCTGTGGAGGAAAGGTTTTGTCCTGTCTTCAAAAAGACAGACTTCAAAATTTAGCCCACGATAGTTTTACAGTTCTTGAGATCTCTGCTCTCAGTCTGTCATTAAAAAAGCCCAGCAGCCAGCCCAACGCAAGTGTGATTGATTACCCTTTTTTGTTTTGGGTTGTTTTTCTTTTGCTGTTTGTTTGTTTTGTCAGCTTTTTTGTGTTTTGTTTCTTGTTTTGTTGTTTATTGGTGGGGTTTTTCTTTAGAATTAGGTATTTACTAATACTACCCCTGCGTAGAACTTAAGTGTACTAAGCCATGGGCAGTATGTGCTCTGGACATCTTACAGTCTACAAGCACCAGAGATGGACAGACAAGTAAGTGCAAAGGAAGAGAAAGAAAACTACTGCTGGTAGCCACGACTGGAGAGAAATTTCATTTTTCAAATCCCTGTTCATGTTAATGCTGGTTTTGCATATCTGTTCCCGGTACAGGAAGAGTAACCCTCAGCTTTCCTACATGGAAGGATCTAATGAGGTCTAATGGGGACCCGACCTGAAGTAAGACCACGCTTATCTCTGGCAAGTGTTTGCTCATGACGATGTCCCCCCTTATTGCAAGGGATTTGGATGAGACCACTTTTCAAGGCCCCTTCCGAATCAAACTCTTCCATGATTTTAAAATTCTAAGTAACCGTACAAATTCAACAAAGACTTAAAATAACACATCTCAACTACCCTTTCCAGCACACAAGCCCTGTGCCCACGTGCAGTGTAGAGCAAGCTCAGGCTCTTTGATCTTCAAGCCCTTTGAGTATGCACCAAAGGGAGATGGTCAGGTTGGACCAACCTGTCTCTATCAGTCCATTTTTAACAATGTGTTTCAAAGAGCTAACATCCCTAACTCAAGAAAGAAACCCCAGTGACTAAGGCATCTCTCTGCAGTAAAAGTGAACAAGCAGTCTTGAAGACCAGATATGAGTGATACTACTTCCATTCAGATTCAAGGAGAGAAGTTAGCTACAAAGCTCTGTGTTCAGCTGGTTACAGTATTTGATGCAGAGAAGATTAATCTTTCGGGTACTTTTAATAACCACCTCTCAAATCAGTGGCACAGCTGGTATCCAATACAGGGCTAAGGACACTGAATATTGCCAGCTCCAATATACCAATTAGGTAGTCATGAACTCTGAGCAGAAAAGCCATACTGCAGTTTAACCTCTTTACCCTGAAGACCTGCACATAGGATAATTAGTTGAGGAGATTATGATCTCCTCAATGAAAGCCTAGCTCAAGAGTTGGAAAAAACCAGGAATGGATGAATTATATTTACACAAACACATATATATATAAAAATATACATATATATATATACAAAATTAAAGCTATTGTTCATATATATATAAATATTTATACTTATAATTTAAAAGTGTGCAGGTCTTCTTTGAACGTGAGCCTAAAGACTTACTCTGTAACATGTGCAGACACCATTAAAAGACTAGGACGGATCCTTGCAATCATTTGTTACATCCTAATCCCATTCACTGTCCTTTCCAGAAACTCAAGAACATGTGGTGAAATCAGCAGGACACCCAGACTGAGACAGACAGTAGTCTGCCCTGTGTTAGGGAAGGTGAAAGTATCCCGTACCAGGTCACATAACAGGATCACTTTCAGAATGCCTTGAAATAAAAAACTTCTTGTCCTCAGGGGCCTCCACATACATTTACTTAAGGTTCATATGGGCCATCTTGGGGCAACATGTACACGGATCTCAGCAGTGACCCAATTCTGACTTCTTAAGAACGTGGTTTCATGAATTCTAAGCGCATTTGAAAACCCACATTTAAACTTTTACTAGTTCCCATGGAAGTAAAATATGTATGCATGTTACCTGAGTAAAAGAATAAAATCCCAGGCTGTCAGGGAACCACTTGTTAAATAAGTTAAATACCACAGAAGAATATTTGCATTCTGCAAATCTCCGCTCAACATTAAGCACCTGAAAGCCTGAAAAATACATAGTTATTTGTTTCTTCTGAGTCCAGAGCCAGCGTCATAAACAAGGACGTTTTTACTTGTCTTCATTACCTTTACTCTTTTGCTGATCACTTATCAAAGAAGTTCACTGTCTTTATGTGGTTTATATGTTTTCATTCATTATGTTCACAGTCCTTACACGTGTTCCAAGCATAGATGTTCACCTTTCACCTTATGTAACTTGGTCCACAGTTTGATTTGAAAAGTGAATTTGGCTGCGACTAATAGTACTCTCTGAATGTTGCAGCTTATTTATCTATCAGACTATTTACTCTGCTGTGAGTAGTGGTGAGTAAACTCCCTCAAAATATTTTCCCACACATACCTGCTTCTTGTAAGAAAGTTTATGCAAGTGTTTGAGGACGTTCACTGGGTCACTGCGGTCAAGAAGGACCTTTTTAGAATTTTAATTTAGTATACCCCAAATATTTTTAAGCTACTGAACCAGGATCACAGCCACATTGCACCCTATTTACAATCTGACTTTTCCTGTTTTGACCATATGAGTAAACTCTTAAAATTTGAGCTTCTGTAAAACATTCTGGGAACAAAGTTCTACCTAAGCAACTCTGATGCTGGAAGGATTACAATTTAGACAGAAAGACTGAATAAAAATTACTGCTGAAAATAATGTGGTTTTCATTGCTACGCCCTGTTCTGTCTAATCCAATCTACTCCACTACAGTCTATGTTCATGAATTCATTCTAAACTCTCCATACTTGAGATTTATTCTGCCACAGGAAAAATAAACAGCCAAAGAAAAATCCCTACCAAACATTGCTTTTTCTTCCAAGAAAAGATGAAAAGAAAATACTTAATTCTAATGCTACAAAATAAGTTTTATTTTAAAAGACTGAAGATGAAAAATTTCACAACTAATGTCAAAAGAAAGTAAGAGTAAGGAAAGGAAAAATTCTACAAGTCAGTGGGATTGCACTACCTATTGTGTACATAACAGAAGTAAGTCTAATGACTATGAAGGAAGAAATAAATTGAGGGAAAAAAATCTAGTTATAAGAAACTGTTGAAGCCATGATTAAATGCCCCTGATTAACAGTGTCACAACTACTGCTCCTTCTTCAGCCTGGAGAGCAATATTGTGCCAGCCCACATGTTATCTGTATAATGCCTAAGTATTTTCAGATATCACTGCTTGCTTCTGGCTCCTAAAACCCAAACTTCTGCTCCTAAAAGCCTAAAAACGAGACAGTGTTTCAGAGCACGTACAAGTAAAGCAATCATTTAGTCATCCAGGTGAAATTCTTCCTGAAGCAGACAGCAAAATTGGCATTGCAGTGAAATATACTTGCATAACCTTGTCAAGAGTAGCCTCTGTCTCTTGAATTTTTTTTTTAAATTTTGTTTATTTAATAAAAAGAAGTGATAATGGTTTGGTTTCTGAGAGAGATTTCAGAAGCCTTTGCGAAGTGGTGATACTGCCATACTTTCCAGATCATGTAGATAATAGAAAAAAGCTTATTTTTGTTAAAAGACGTGTCTGCTTCATAAAGACATGTCCATTTCATAAAATATTTCCTATTACTTAAGTCAGTAAGAGATAAGATTATTTTTTATGTGTGTTCACCTATCAATCCATGCTTACACATTCTATTGTTCAAGAATTCCTGAAAGGTAGTATCTTAGAGGAAAGTAATTTTATGTGGTTCATTTAGAGAACAGAAAACCCCAAGGGAATTAACAGACAATATCTACAGATTCACATGAAAATGATACTAGAACTCTATATAGGCTGTTCAACAAACACAGCCTTAAACAGCCAGCTCCACAAGATAAGTGGATTTAAAACAGTGGAAGCAGGAATGTACTTAGTTCTTGAGTATTTCCAGTTCATCTTGGTTCTTTGCTAAGAGTTTCCACCCCACAAGTCCTATTTCTGATCTAAGTCCACACTGACCAAAACCTGAAATACGTAACATAAGCAATTTAATTTTTTTAAAATAATAATAAAAATCTATATTCCAGATGTCACAGAAAGAGAAGCTTTCAAAACCAAATCTGTTAATTTTTTAGAATAGTTTTAAAATAGAACCTTGTTATGTGTAGTTTTGGAGAAGTACACTATTCTGTACAGAGGCATTCAGCTCCCTGCAAACAAATCCTTTACAAGAAATGTCCTCTTGATATAATGACTCAGACACAAGTCAAAAGACTCTCATGATCCAGAAAAACTCACAGAATAAAAACCAACTTTTACCTCAGATGCTTTCTGAACTAGAATGGACATTTTTGAAGGTCCTGAAAGAGAATGCATCTCTCCTTCCAGCATCACCAAAAGACTTAGCAGAAGTATTTCAGTGAAACAAAAGCAAAGTTTGTGTCAATTTTAGTAGCTGGAAACTGCAAGAGTATGCAAAACAACTCGCAGATCCGCTTGCCCCTGCTCTTGGCCTTCCCTATGACTCTGCATATGGTCACTTCCAGAGAACAGGATTATGGGGAAATGGCAGTACTGCTACTTATACGTCACTTTAAACAAAACATGTTAGTTTGAAATAACTGCTTGAAATATATCTTGCCATTACTGAAATAATACATTTAAATTGGCTCATGACTGAAGTAAAACTTTTTTTTGACTAAGGAAATGCCTACTTTTCCATCCCAAATGGAGTATTCCTTTTTCATTGTCTTTCATCAGCTTCTAATGAAGAAAAGTTCTTTTCTTCGTAATAAGGCATTTACTAGAAAATAGAGAGCAAGAGTAAGGGGATTTCAGACCAAGGTTTCTTTACAGACTCTAAGACCACAATAGGTAATGGTTATTGATGGTGGACTGTTGTATAGCATGGAAAAAATCACTTTAAGCCATGTAATAATTCCATTCAATAGACTCTACAGCAGCTCTGAAACCTTGTACTAAGATAGAGTGGTTTTTCTGGAAAGAACTCTCACTTTTAACAGATTTCACTTCTCAATCTATCAGTTGTTCTAGCAGTCTCATTGGTAAAAACATGCAGTTTAATTTCAGGCTGAATATATATGGAGTAAAAATGACATTTATATTTCACTTCTTGACTATCTCCAGAGTATGCTGTGATAGTTCTGTTCTTACCAGAGAGCCATTCTGAAAAATCATTGCTCATATTCTTTAATCAGACTCAGAAACATTTTCATACCCTGTAGAAAGAGACAGTTCCATCAAAAATATGACTCTCACAGGGTCTCTAACACCAACCTTCTTCACGGTCTTGATGCAGAAAATGGTCTCCTCAGGATTTCGTAATTTCTAGTATCAGAATAAAATGTGTCATTAAAAGATTTAAAAGGACAGCTCATGGAATTACTTATGGGACAACATCTTCAATTGACACCCAAGGATACTGAGACTGAAATTAACAGGCAGAGCAAAGATTTCAGCTTCTTCTCCAGCCATTGCCAGCTTCCTCTTCCTCCCTTTGGCTGGGATAAGCAATTGCTCGTCATCTGCTCTTCTTGGTGCTTTGAAATCCTACTCTGACACTGGGAGACACTAGTCTTTTTTTCCTCACCACCAAACCTTTTGTTTTGTCTTCATCTTACAGAAATATTTTTGCAACACAAGACATGACTAGCACCCCAGAACCACATATGAGAGAGGCCAAATTTTCTGTCTGGATTTTGCCGAGGTTAAGGATGAAATACTGCCAGAGAAACAAAGACATTTAGGTAGTACCCAGAAATAGTCTGCCTAGCTCAAGTCTGAGGGGAAGTGAGCTGCAAGGCAGCACAGCTGTTAGGGTACTGCCCTGGTAAAGTATCTTGTCAGGTGTCTCTCCCAGCCCCAACACGGCCAACATCAAAGTATCACTGCATCTTGAAAAGTAATATTGAATTTAATTGTTAATATATTTCCTCACATCTTCCCTGCTTTTTTCTTTTTTTCTAGGATAGAACATGCTTTGATTCCAGTAAATAATTAAAGCATGAATTTACTTCTCACCGGAGTTACACTAATGACTAATTAAGGCTCAATGTGTGTCATCCTCCAGTTTAGAAGAGGCTTCCTGAGGTGTAAACAGTCCTACTAGTGGGTTTATTCATATAAAAACCCCTCACTAATAAGGGAAATAAGATCCAAAATTTGCTGCTTGATAAGTAATGATTTCTGCATAATTATCAGGCCGTAATTCAATTGCCTTAGGCTCTGCCCCAACACACACCTGGCCACAGGTCACAGATCTTGGCTCTTCACCAGACAGAGCTACTCATCACAAAACTTCACTGAAAAGGAGCACTGCATTTTGACAGTTTAAGATGCCACCTGTAGAAAAGAGCTCAGGGAGAAGTCAAGCCATGTAAAAAAATTCACTCTTCCAGTGCTTGCCCAGGCTTTTTAGGTGGCATGGGAAAACCAACCTTACCAAGGCATTAGCATCATCAATACTCACAGAGAAACAGTTTCAGTAACTCAATCAGAGTTTTAATTAGCAGCAAACCCTATAAATTTCCACTACCCCTTCAAACTTGTCCCTGATGAAGAAATATAAATACATCTTAATTGCTACTCTCTAAACTACTTCTCCTAAATACTTTCTTCCAGAACGTAAGCTCAATTCAAGAGAAATCAGTGAGGCATGGATGAACATTTTTCATTTCTTAAGAAGTTTCTGGAAGTGTTTTGTGGAGAGTTCTCTCATGAGTAAACTATCACAGACATGTTGCCAACCTGCAGTAGGCAGGTGTAGCAGCTGCAACCTGTGCAGATGATGACCAGGGCTCCTGGAATCCATCTGACATTATCCACACGCAGCATAACCTCCTCAAGTGGCTCAGCAGTTAATGATGCTGGAAAAGAAGGGAGATTTGAAGAGAGCTACAGGTG
This sequence comes from Pseudotriccus pelzelni, assembly GCA_035584735.1. NCBI lineage: Eukaryota > Metazoa > Chordata > Aves > Passeriformes > Tyrannidae > Pseudotriccus > Pseudotriccus pelzelni. Next base: position 56,126,720 of record JAWMRA010000090.1, on the reverse strand, counting down.
ATGGTGAAGCTGTGTTGAGCTGTAACTTCAAGAAGACCTCAACAGCCTTATCCCCCCGCAGCCCCCAAGTTTTTTTACACATGAACTATTGGGATTTATAGCTCCTTACTTACAACTGAGGTTGAAGAAGACCATATTTCAACTTAGGTTTCCTGAAGAAGAGTAAAGGATAGGAAGAGAGGGATGCTTAGGTTGGACAGGACACCCACTGTGCATCATGGTAACTCCATTTATCAACACCCTTCTAGCCACCAATGCAAAGCACTGCTCTGTGAAAGCTACTGTGGGGAAATGAACTCCAGCTCAGCCAGACCCAATATAGCACTCTTTCCAATCCACATGTAAAGAAGCTCAAAGGGATCACACCTCCCTTTTCTTTTAATCACATAGAAAGTTCATCCACCAGTCATACACCTCCCTCTTTCAGCTCTTGCTGAGCTCAGCTCTCTTTCCATGTGCTCCACTGGTCCTCATACTGACACACTATTTCAAAGGGCTTAATCATTTTCAGCTTTCATTTCCATCTGTATTTCCAACAACCATGAATATCATATCTCAGCCACACCAGACTACCATGTCTATGCTAAACATCGTGTTTCTGAGTATGTTGCTAACACCTCCAATGATGATTTTTTCCCAGCTCCCTCACCTGTGAAAATTCCAGCCACTGCCATCTTCCAAGTCTCTTCCTGAATTTAACATGGTTTAAATCCCTCTTCTGAAAAAACAACTGCCTTTCAGTTTATTTTTAACTAAATGAAGTTCATTTCTCTGTGATGCAATACAGGCCTACTGTTCTTCTCATGTGCTTCTTTCCATTGCTATTACTCGCATATTTCACTAATAAGCTTGTTCTCACCTAGGTTATAATGAAATAAAACATTTAAAAAACAGGGCCCAAACACTGCAGAAATGAAAAAACACCCTGTCCAGAACCCAGTTTTACCAGTTCAGTGCTGTCTTCACCAGCAAGTTCAGACTGACTGGATGTGAGCACTGCTACCAAGATTTATTGTGGTCTTTTAACAAGTATCATACACAATGGGACAACAATAGAGAAGTTTTAATCTGTTGTTTTGCCAAAGTCATTAATCATTCTCCACGCCCAAAGAAATTCCTTGAAGCTTATTTTTCTACAGTCATCATGAATTCACTGTCAAGAAGAGCAGCAAGAAGTGTGTAACAGCAGGCACAGGCCTACTGGCAAATATAATTTTAGGGATTCAACAATTCCATATCCTGATTTAAATTTGGCAGCTATTAAAAAAAAAATAAAAATTCTGTCAACAGCTTTCGCTTTAAATATCCCAGCTTGGCAGTCATGAAGTATTTCAATACTGCAAAATTGCTTGATCTCAGCACCAAATCATCAGAATACAGCCCCACTTGGCTGTGAGCTTGCAGAAACCTTTTTCCTGCGTGGTTTAACACTCCCTTTACTTAAACTTCACAGCAAATTCTGTCACTCTAACATCTTTTAAAGAACGGCCTGGGCTGCAACGGTATACAGACAGTTCTCTCCAAACAGGGGTTCTGAGAACAAAATTTACTAGATAGGAGTACTGCAGCCATACATATCTTTGGAACATACGTGAGAACAGCAGACGTAAAGCAGTCTTTTCGGAGCCCACAAATAGACTTAGCAGCTGGTGAAATGCCTGGGTATATCCCAGTATTTAGCAGTAAAATGTGGGGTTTGTTACTGTAAATTTCAATTATTTTCCCCAACAGCAGCATAATTAATACCTGTGTCCCCTCTTTCTGAGCACACATTTTCCTTAACTTTTGATGAAGTTGTGAAAGCAAAATCAGCCATTAAAAGACTCCTGGGCTATGCTCCAGATGCTTTCTGAAGCAATGCTTTGAAAAGAGATGGAACTAAATCTGGCAGCACTCAGCCCCTAATCTCCGGGCAGGGATTCTGGGTGGTAACCTAAACGGCTTGTTCACATCCCTCCAGCCTTCAGTGTATTTATTCCCCTTTTAACATTATTCTCTCTCGCATGATTTTGGGTGCATGGATGAAAATGCTGATGCTTTCATACTTTCAAGCAATGCTTAAGAGGCTTCCAAGCGCTCACACCTCATCCCTCTCCCCACCAGAAGACATAAATACTACAGAAATACACAACTTGCTCAATAATCTTCACATGAAGAAACAATCTCAGAATTATCTCACCAGGTACAGGACACAGACAAAACCAGCCAGGTGTGGTTCACAAGCTGAAAAGGGAAGTGCAGCTGGGTGGCACCAGGGAACATCCAGCTTAAAGTTGAGGTGGTGTTTGCATGTAACTCCAATGGA
>JAWMRA010000090.1:56111213-56124315 GCA_035584735.1 Pseudotriccus pelzelni | reverse complement strand
TTGCATGTAACTCCAATGGACGACATGCAACCCTCAGTGTAACTCGGAATGTGTTGCTAGCTAGCCTGCCCTTTCCCAGCAGAGCTTGCAAACCTCCCATTTAGCTGGAGCTGCTGTAACACTGTATTTGCTTTTTAAATGAGACCAGAAACCTCATCTTCTCCAGCTTGCCCTCTAACGTGTGGGGATCTGCCAAACCACTTATAGTCTGGTCTCACCTCTGACTGGTCCTGCTTTTCAGAGAGCACCTCAGAGATGTGCACTATGATGCAATGCTCCTTGTGCCATCACATTTCATGACTAACGAACATGTGCTGCTTTCCCATGAGAAATGTTTCCTTTCCTTGCTCGTATGACATAGTGAAAACCACACAAGTCTCACATACAAAACATAAAAAGCTAATGTGTCAGCTGCCATGAGAAGCTTTGGATACCTTCTTTGTCCTTTATGCTTCAGAAAAATTAAGATCTATAAAACTCAGGTTCATTTTCTATTCCTGCCTCACATGCCTCATTTGAATCAAGTAATTTAGCTTTCTGGTCAATAAAACATGGAAATTTCCTGTCATAATACAGAAATTGAATCCTTTGCAACTTGCATTCGGCGAGGAGGTTATGGAGATAGTTAAACGATGCACACACTTTCAGTGCTCTGACCACTTCTTCTAGACAAGCTTTAAGTATACATCTTTGGCTCTAAGTCCAGTTCACAGAACCTAACACCTCCCTCTGAAAGCTTCAAGAAAAGCCAGAAGTTGGAAACCCTGTACTAGACCAGCCACATCACCAACTGTCAGTGTTTTCAGACGATGACATAGAGCTGTGTCTGCTGCGCACTTTGGATGGCCTAATGTCAAAGTCACCCAGCCTGGTCATTTGCACTGTGATGTCTCAAGGACCACGAGCTCAACTGCTCTTCTCAGTGTCCAGTCCAGGCATCAAAAACTCCATAAATTCTTACCTTCCATGCAATACAGAAATTCATGCAGTGCTTCTCTTCCATTCTCCCCAGAATTGTTTGAACTACCTGTTTTCAAAGTACCACACAGTCTGCAATACAATATGAAAAGTCATCCAAGATCAAAGACTAAAGCAAGAAGATTGGTCTTTTGTAAGAAGCTGTTCACAAGAGATATGATGAGCCTAGGTGTTCCAGGGTTTCAGAAAACTGACCAATACTGCTGTTGTGGAACAACCACACGCAGCCTAAAATACACCACAAACATTTTAAAGCCCTTTCTTGAAGAGTATTTTCTGTTTCAATGTCTGTCTCCATTGCATAGTAATTCTAGAAAAAGATCCTTACATCTGACCTGGGAGACAAACTCCAGAAATTTCAACCTTTACTTGTCCCAAGAGTTCTCCAGAGTTCAATTATATTAACATCTTAAAAGATATTTTAATAAGAATTTGAAAATAAGCCAGGTTGTTTTTGAAATATATAGGTCTAAACATTAAAAGATATTATTACAAATAAATGTTAATACATCATATATTTTCCACAGTAAAAAGGAGTAAGTCTGTGAAAGGCCCACTAGCTCAAATACCATTATAATATAGATCAAACCCAAATATTACTTAGTGGTATTTCAGTAGGGCATCATCTCGAAATATTCAATTAGACTATGTGCTATTTCCTCCTCTTCTCTACGTAAGGGCCTGATCTAGCACTATTAGTCATCACAGTATGTCTGTCAGTTGACTGTGAAATGCCATAGGTAAAATCCCAAAACCTGATTTTCGCTTTCTGTTCTCCAATTTATATTTAGGTGATAAGGAAAGACAATAGAATTTTTTGATAGAGTTGAATTGTAAAGCTTGTGATTTCTTCACTTTGAAGATAGGTTACATTTTCATTCGTGTAGCTATGTAATAATGGTTCACTTAAAAATTACAAGCAACATAAGCAGGTACTCTTCTTTCTGAAAAACACATTGCATTGTGTATTTTAGAGGGCCATATTTAAGCTCATCATCTAATCAGCATTGCTTTCTTCAGCTGCTCGGACCAATTTATTCATCAGCTGAGGCAGACTCAGTTACACTCTGCATAGCGCAGAAAGTAAAAAAAAAAAATCAGTGTAACTGCTTGGATTTAGTGCCACTTCATACAGATCTGCATTTACACATGGTGTAAGGCAGTAGAAAACCAGAGCCAGTCAGACTAACGTCAAAATTTCTCCTGTCAGTGAGTGAATCCTGTTATCCAATAAACTGCTGGGAGGGGGCGGGAATCACCAAAGAAAAAACCCACCTAAGCCATGATCTGACTTGAACTTATGCCAAAAGTTCACTTCAAATATAATATTTCCCTTCTTTCCTCCTGGATCTTTACTGGTTTCCCTGTAAGTTGGTGCAAATTTTTAAAACACATTATTTTGTCTTAGAGAATAACTTTTAAGCACTGTTTTAATCTAGAGGGGAAAGGAACAGGACTGTTAGCCTATTCTCAACTACTGTCAAATGTGATTTCCATGTAGAATACTACTTCTCCATATTGATACTGGCTTTACATATTCTGTAAGTATTTCTGGCCTGTAGCCCACACTTAAGGCACAGTTCAAGCAACCTCTGATGCGAATTGTGATGTAAAAAGGGATTGCATTTTGCTTCTTGGATTCTGTGGTCCAGGAACAGCATGCTCTTAGACAACAGCAATTTCAAAATGAAAAGGCATTATCTCCCACTTGAGTTGGAGAAGCTGCTTTCAAGGAATTAAGGTTGTTTATCAGTGCTTATGAATACCTCTTGAAATATGAAAACACTTAATTATTAAAACCTTAAAATGACAACACCATCATCTTCCTTCTCCCTGATAAAATTCAAGCTAATTCACAGCCTAGGATAGGTGGTTTAAAGATTAAGAAATCTTATCTCTCCTAGGACATGGGAAAGCAATGCCAAAGAAAGATAAAATCCAGTTCTGAAAATTACACTGGTGGCATAGTGACTTACTTGAGAAGAAGGCTGAGCTTAAGGAAGCCACCACAATTGTCAGTCCCCCTAGGGCAGGCAGCACAATGCATGTGATTCAGAAAAATACGTTTCCTCTAGTGCAGAGAAGTGTAGATATATATGGATTGTAAACAGACAGAATTTACTGAGCATTGAGAGAATGAGGAGGATGTTCAGACATACCCCTACACCTCTGCAGTGGTGGTGTTCAGGTTGCATCTGCTGCCCCCAGTGTAGGTTCTGTTGCTCTATCCAGTACCTACTCAGTGTGAAAACCCCAAGCAGCTCCAGAAGCAGGGACACAAATTCGTTAAAAAACACAATACAAAATTGCTCAGATCCATCATGTTCCTGCAACATCCCAGTCATGTGTTCCCATGGTGCCTGTGTCACAAACCCTCTGGTGCCCTCTCCCGTCCGCAGTACCAGCTCTGTATTCGCCAGCAGCCAAGGGGAATAGGTAAGGTGCCTACTCCAGCTTCCTTTACACACTAAGGGACATAGTCTGTAAGATCTTGACAGCTCTCCCTTGAAGCCTGATGGCAAAACAGGCCATCAGGTTATACACCATAATTTGGATGCAACCTTTTGGCTCAGAAAGTCCACAGGGCAGGAGTCAACTGTAGGGGGGGAATATCCCTTTATCCTCAACCTTGTCCTTAAACCTTTCCTGTATACAAACCAGAGATGAACCAGAGCCAGGGGCACTGAACTAACTGCACTTTTGATCTCCTTCAGCCTAGCACTTCTCACCCTGGCCATAGAACTCCACTTTTGCAACAACCAGTGTAACCCCAGCTCAGTTTAATCTTCCCTGTGTTTACTTGTCTAAATACAAATAGGGCTCTCCTGCAAAACTGAAGGCACTTTCCAATAGCAGAGGTCTTTCCTGGTTTTGTAAAGGATGCAGCCTCACAGAAAACTGTAAGAATTCTGTGATGGACAGAGTACATTAACATGCAGCTAGGAACTGAAATCCTAAAATGGACCAGACCAGCCAACCTTCCAGTGACTTATTCTGAGTCCCGCAGAGCAGGAGGATGTGACAGGGCCAAATACATAATTGCCCAAAAGCCAACCATTTCTCTGCAGTACCACTACTGCGTCATCCCAAGCTCTCAAGGAAGTCAATGCTGGTTTTACTGGTTTACACTCACACTGTTTCCAGTCAGAGGAATCTGAAGCATTTTCAGCCAGCGCATTAAAACCAATCTTAGAAATTCCAGTTTTTGTCAAACTTCACACTGTGATTTCTGATGGCATTCCTGCCTCTTGCACACTAGAAGCAACAGCATTCATTTGTACATATGCTGTTCTTGTCCTTCACAGTGTCCCTTGGCTTGTTTCCCCTATAATACAGCTACATCCAAAAATTACTGAAGCTGGCTTGTTTTCTCCTTATGTATTGTCAACTTACAAAATGCTCCTCAAAACACTCACTAGGCGCCTGCACTAAATAACACTTCTCTAACGGCACAAGTCCAGCTCCCTCTCCCAGGAAGAGCCTGTGCTACCAGATAAGCCTTGAAGCATGTCTAGACATGTACTCCCCATTCCCATCCTGGACAGCCTTTTTTTGATGCTCTCTCTCCTACCTGAAAGCATAACAGCTGTCAACTTTGCACCAGAAGCAGAGTAAGACAGAACTCCAACTGAGCAATGCTTTGCAGATTACAGTTCATCAAAATTGAGATACTTCCAAGCCACCGGAAAAGCTCCACTTCAACCCTGAAAATACTAGCCAGGGGAAAAGCTGAAGCACTGAAAAAAAACCCCACAAACCTCAAACAGCAAACCAACACACAAACACGGCCCAAAACAGACAATTCCAGGCTTGAGTTCACATACTTACACAGCCTAAGTAGTCCTGAATTCAAACATGCAGTTTGTTGACCAAAAAAATACACTGCTAACTCTTCTCGTGTATTCTCACAGGCCGTAAGCAGAGTTAATTCCAGCAACATGTGCTGAGAAGAGGTTCTGGGGATCCAATGAAGCAACACCCTAAAAGTGTTTTTTAGCACAGTGAGGATGTAGATGAATGTAGACAAACATAGCACCTGCTATTCAATGTCCAAGTTAGATCTTTGTCTCTAGAGAACTTTCAATAAGCACCCTCCTCCCACTTTTTGTGGCTGAGGGTAACGGGAATTTCTGTTCAAAACCAGCTTCATCCAACCTCTGCTAACCTCAGTGTACCAACAATTCACTTCGACTGCAGCGCCATGCAGAGTGCCAGCGCAATCCTCACTGCTTTCCAGCAATGGAAAAAGCAACTGCCAGGTATCTTCTACAGTAGCTTCAAAGTGGTCTCCCGATCTGCCCACCACATACATATGAGCCACTTCTAAGGTGCAGACACTTCAGGTCTGAGGGAACCAATCCAAAACTCACATTTTTGGATCACATGATGGGAACATGCATCTTCACACATGAGATACAAGGGATACCACCTACCCAGCTTGCATGATTTCTGAGGAAGTATTTGTGAACACGATCTATACAATTAGAACAGTCTCATAAAATCTGAGGGCTTCAACAGAAAGAAAGACTAATCCCAAAATAGGAAATGTGTTGGGATTCTCGTGGAAGCAACTAGAATCAGTACCTGATCAAACTTCCCTGCTGACAAACCAACCTTTTAGGTAGCATTCACACGGCTGGAAAGCAGCACTCCACCAAAAGTTGCTGTGAGCTTTGCAGTGTAAAACAAACACTCTTTCTCTCAAAGTACAGCCTAGGAATCAGTGAAATGTTCCATAACCCACAGGGCAGACTTCCTAACCCAGCTCCCCTCCCGAGAGAAAGGCCAGCCTCACATCAGAGGTCTTCTTGAGATCACCCAGCCCAGTCTACAAAGAAGAAAACATGGTAGAGATTTCTAACATCTTTCTTAAGACCATTCAGCAGTGTCAGTTAATGAAAATGCATCAAACTTTTCCATTTATCTTCTATCCTTCAATGGCCAGCATCTGACTGAAACACCAGAAGACAGTTCCAGTCACACACTGGTTCAGAAGATGTACAAACATTTGGTTTTGGTGTGAACACCCAGACCAGTTTGAACTGTGTATTTTTGAAGCATGTATTTTGAAGGTTACACTTCTAACAACAGAATCTAGGAAAACCAACAAGCTAATAAACTTTGAGGCTCTAAGACATCAGTTTGATTGCATAACTCATCTATTCTACCTTTTCCTACTCTTAGTTAAATCCCAGTTCAGCAATCTTTCATAATTATAAAACCAAGTTGCATGGCTCTCAAAGTATAAATACATGCCAAGGTTTAACAGGTTTAAAGAAAAAAAAGTCTTCTATTAAAATACAAATACATTGTGGATGACAGCATGACAAGAAGGTAAAGCATAAAGTATAATATTCAACTCAAAAACTGGGTTTTGTTTTGTTATTAAAAAAAAAGGCTAATAATTTACTTAAAGCCTACATTAGTTCAGTGCCCTTTATCCTGGCTTTTTTAAATTACAAGCAAAATTTATAATCCAGTAAACTTCATGGATAGGTTTTCCCCTTCATAGCAGCAGCACATGTCATATATCTCCAGTCATCTGAAACATCCTAAGTGACATGCACAGAGGGGAGCAAATCCTGCAACCACAACAAAGTAAATCCATTTTTTCTTCCCATCCTTTCTCTTTTTCTAGCTATTCTGCAATAGCTTATTTCACAGTTGAAATACTAAGTATTTAAGCATGAGATATGTGAGCTAACCAGATTAAAGAGATTAAATGAAACAAAGATTAACTTCATTTAATATGAGCAGAGGTGGTGTAAAAGTTGCCAAAGCATTTGAAAACAGATTTAGCAATTTGTTTAAAAATTAGACCACGGTGAAAACTGTGAGATGGTTTTCAAACAGAAATCTGTACTTTCTAACAAGAAATAATATATTTTAGCCTTTCTGTACCGTTAGTGACTGATACTATACAGCTGTTCAAAACAATGGAAAAGATTAAACCAAGGTTTGCTACGTAGGTCAAATAAAAAAACCATTCAACTTCGCGAAAGTTTAGATTAAAATCCAAACCATCAGACTTTGAACCACCTTTATTTCAAACTATATAGTTTGCAGTGTTCCGTGGGCTATACTATAGGGACTGCACAAGGAGATCTATTCACAAAAGCACCCATAATTTGTACCCACTTTCAAGAAAAGACAAGATGGGCATAAAAGCTATTCCCCCTGGAACTGGCTGCTCTTTGAAGAGCAGAACTGTTAAACACCAATCTGTCTACTAAATCTGAATACTATTTGCAAGTGATATACAATTAATTTCTAAATAAGTTGCTAGAATTTTAATTATTATCTCTATCCAGAGCAGTAGAAGAGATTGCATAGCCCTCCTAGGGGTCTTAAAGTTACAATCTTCATAACTTTATCTAGTTTGCACCTGCAGTTTTAACTGCTTGCACAGTTGAGTGTCTGAGGATCTTCAAATCCAAGTATATTTAGTAAGAAAGACACAGTTCAAGTTGCACTACAGTAAGAACTGCAGAAAGTCACCAAACATAAAGCACATACCACCAAACACAAAGGTAAAAACTGTCAGAAGGTAAGGGTTGTCTGTATATAGAGAACAGCCAAGAAATTTTCAGACAAGAGATAAAACAAAACAGCAGTTCAGTGAGTTGGAAAGGCAGAAATAATTCCAGATGGCAACAAAGCTGTTCCCTCTGCCGCACCTGCCATGGTGGCGGGATGCGAGGCAGGTCAGAGAAGGCCGTTCTGCTGGAACTAAGCTGCAGGAGACAGAGTGGACAAGGACTGCTGGATTAATAAACAGCCCCTGTGGGGAAACCAAGCAAAGGCAGCTTTGAATTACCTCTGGTCGCAGATGGGCAAGTAAGTGAAGGGCCTGGACTGTTTGATTTTGCGGCAGCGTGAGGAACCGAACAGCTTCATTTTGTGTGTGCTGGAAACATGTCACAGGAGGAGAAATTAACGGCGCATGCCGCAGGAAACTGCATCACATAGAAATATTTCTGAAAGGGTTGGAAATGACATACTGGCGTGTGCAGGGCCAGAGAGAAACCGTTTTGGGAGAAAAGTGATTGATGTAAAAAGAATATCAACAAGGAGGAAAAAGACATCCTAAAAGAACTTATGAAGGTCAGATATAAGGATCTTTGCTCGTTTTCTGATCAGAAAATAAAGCATAAAGTATTTATTTCTGATAGAAGAACACCAAAACACTACTGTAGGGCACACTAGAAAAAGAAAAAGCTCTTCCAGATATTTATATGAATGTCAAAAGCTTAGAGGTGAGGTGCCTTGCATTATGGGCTTATTTATAAATTTACCTGTATCTTGAGCCCACGGTTCTAGACAGAGCTCATTTTGTACAGAATCAGACTAGCACATGAAGAAGAGATACTCTGTTGATCACTAGTGGACATACAAGGATGAAAGAGGTGCCAAGTGCTTCTCAAAGACAATCACTCTTCACATTTAATCCAAATCCAGATCATCGGATCTTCAAGCTCAAAATTAACTAGCTTCCTAATAACATTTAAACAGTGAAAACGTTGTGTGCCTAGGTAACCAGCAAGGAAGAACTTCTAGCGTTTGTTAAGATGAAAGAACTTCCCCACAGGGCTGAGAAGTGTCTGTCCAAGAAACAAAGTAATCACTTGAAAATTTGCAGCTATTACAGGTATTCCAAACGGAGCTGTTAACTCAGCAGTGCTGTTATTCACAAAAATGGCTAAAAGATTCCAGCTATACTAACACACATACTTTTCCTAAGCCTCCCCATACCATCTCCCATCTTCTAATATATTTTTGACATAAAAAACATCCTTTCTTTTTGTAGAATAACTCCCTATGAGGTCTTTCAAATCATGATAGTGGAAAATACAAAATTCAAGTAGCAGAGCCTCCTTCTAAAGATGGGTAAATTTCTAAAATTCCACCTGGTAGCAATTTCTTACTTATGATGAACCAAGTTAGCTCTGCTGTGTCTAGCAATTGTTTTGCAGCTGATGGGCAGAGAACTTTGTGTCAAAATACAAACAAAAAAAAATTTAATCTGAAAAACAAGAGATGCCAATCTCTTTTAAGGAACTACATTAAGCACATATAGCAGCCAAGCTGGTGTCACTGTGAAAATAAATGGCACTGAGAATTATGTTGCTTATAGTGAATTCATCCTTGAGCACCCAGAGAACATGCTGAGGTCAGAAGTTTCATTTGCTCAAAGAAAGCAGAGAACTCTCCTAGGAAACAAAAGCCTCCTCAGAAACAAAGAACAACTGTCGAAGTTTTGCATTCAAGGGATATTCTAGGTGTTCAATTAATTCAAAAGACTTTACCTATGAAGGACAGACATGTCCCTAGCATGAACTGCTCATATGAAACATCTTCGGCTAGCACCAGTTTTGTAGAGGGACTAGTTACTTGAGGAGATAGATACTCTTTTCCATAAACTATTCTTACAGACCTCTCGGAGGCTTGGAATATTAGCACCGGTGGAAAAGGCAACATATATTACACATATTATTTGTACAAAACCTCAGACTGATATAAAATTAGACACATATTTACAGACTGTCAATAAGAAAGTTTATTGATCAGTAAGTGGATCAGTTCATGAGGAAATGCTGCCTACTCACGTCTATTTACTGCACTGCACATAACTCATATGCTCAGTCCAGATAAGAAGAGCACATTTGACAAAGCAGAGTATAAAGGCTCTCCATACCTCACCTTTCAGACTCAGTTTTGGGGGCACAAAGGTTTAAGTTTTAAAAGCATGCTTTACCTACAAAAATCTGTTTCTTATCCTGATCAAAGAGGCACAGGCACTCAAAAAGCTACATTTTGCTGACTACTGAAAGACGTCCTTTCCCCAAACACCAAAATCCTCCATCTTTTTCTTAGCCAAAGTGTTGCAAGTTTAGCCAGATAGATTCTTTACCACAAGAGGCAGTTTACAAACACTAGAAGAATACCCCTTGGGCTAAAGTCCCAGGAATATCCCCTTTCAATACTCTAATTGTCATAGCAATAGAAGATTCAGTATGTGTGGCATTTTCTGGAAACTAAGGGATTGTTTTATTTCCAAATAATGTGTACTATTATTTGCGACTAGTAGTATCACCTGAGGAAAATCTGCTACTTGCAGTGTAGAAGAACACAGACACAGGCAGCACAATGAAAGAAGAAAACCTTATGCTATAATGCATCATCCTCATAGTTGAAAGAAACTCAGATGGAAAAGTTTCTGACAGACAAGGCTAGCACACATTATATTAGAGACCTCAGCCTCATCTACTGGGTTCCTGGAGTTAGGGTTAAAAAAAGCACCTGGCCTGAACTCCAGAGAAAGAAATTAGTAAAAGAACTTACTGAAATAATACCAAAGTCCAGGGCTGACTATGAAAGTGTAAGTGGTGCTAAATAATATAAATTTGTGCCCATGTAAGCTTAACAACTGACCAATAAAAAAGTGTTACCAATGATTTAACATACTATGAACTGAACATTCCTTCTAAATATTGTTTACATACAGTCATGAGAGAATATTGTCAGTTTTGTGCCTCTCTTTCCAACAGTTAAAATAATACAAGCTTGTCTGTGCAAAGACAACACAGTGTATCATTTCAGTTCCAAGCACTCCTACTAAACAATGAAAAATGTAGTGACGATTTCTAATAAAACAATATTTCTCCCCTGATACAGTGGAACACCCTCTGTACTGGAAAATTCATTCTAGCATTTTCAAGTGAAGTGTTTTCTTCAACATTTGCAGTGGACTGACTTTTGGACTCTGGCTCCATAACTGAATTTCATCCAGCTGAATCAAGGTCAAAAAAGTATTCATACTGTGCAAGGGAAGTTTAAATCCTGCTGGGGTAAAAAAAGTAAAAAAAAAAAAAAAAAAAAAAAAGAAATTTAAATAAAATGCTATTCACATGATATGGTAATACTTCTTTGAATACGTTAGTACTTACACATTATTTTCCAAAATGGTTAAAAATTCACGAGTTAAAACAATGACAACTTGACATATGAGGGTTTACATTTTACACATTCCTTGCATTAACTAGTTATATGCTAATAGCTATTATGCACACATATCATTAACATTCAGCTGTGGACATATGAGAGAAAACTTTCAAATATTAGGAATGTCTGAAAGGTTATTTCTTCTTAAAGGATGAAATTAATTCCATGTTAGCCTTTGCACTTAATGTTGTATATCTCCACACTGTTAAATATAATAATAAATCTAAATGTAAGAAGATAATATTTAAACTACACCGATACCTCTGGTCTCTGCACCAGGCCCCCTAGTTGACAAATTCATAAGAAACATATTGCCACCCTCCCCACACGACTCTGTTTTCCAAAGCTGGCATTTAAAAGTTGAGACAGGCAGATAAGAGATTTGTGTCAATTTATACTAACAGAAGGGCAAATTTCAAAGGTCTTAACACTATGCCACTCAAGTCATATAAGTTTTGCTGCTAATTTCACGAAAAGCTACCCTCTGTTCATGGCTATTACATGGACAAATTCCTTCCACCAATGTAAGGGATCAGTCTCTGCACTTACAGCCTACAGAACTTGCCCACTGCTTAATGCTGTATTGGGATTAACTGGCCACTGTAGGTTTGTTTTGTTTGCTTGGTTTTATTTAAACATGTTAACAAGGTGTGAAAGCTTGTATTATTTTTGCCAAACCTCTGAGAAACGTCCACTCTGAAACACTGTGGAGTTTTTACAATGAGGCTGTGAGAAAGTAACAGAGAGATTTTGGTGAGATAGATGCACCAATAATCATGCCCCATAATTCTTCCTTTGGTCAAGGAAGCCACTTAATGGTGATACACATCAAAGGCAATTTTTTGCATCTAGAAGCAAGGAAGTTTGATCATGATGCCCTCAGACTAGGAAAACGTCTCCAAAATGTTTAACCCGAAACACTACCATGAATCAGAAAAAGACTAATTTCTCATCATAGCCAGTATTCAGTAAGAGCATTCTGCAGTTTGTGGGTTAAAGAAAAGTTATTAACACCAAAAGATTTTTAGAGGTCCAACATAGTTTGACGTATCAATTGAGAACGCTGGATTCCTATGCCTAAGAGGGACACAATTTTATACAGGACATATTCGATCAATAGCAAAAAACAATGTAGCAAGTGCTAGACACAGCTTGTCTAAACTGTAAGAAACTTGACGTATACTTTTAAAAGGGCACATCTATGTTTCAATGAAACTACAGGAAACATAATCAAGCAAATAGCAGTTGCAAATACATTGTCTTAATGTCTTTAACACTATAAAAATTCCTGTAACATGAGCAGCTAATACACAAAACTTGCAAGAAGTGAACATTTTTCTTGAGAAGCTTAAAAGGTATTAAAGCTTTTCCATCTCTGAAACCTCATTCCTATTAGGCACCTCAGAGAGGACGGGATGCCGTAAAGAGGTCTTGCAAAACGAGGTGCTCCCTCAAACCCGAGATCACCTGAATTAATCATAGCCTTGCATTCTGAGATGCATTTTGCCTAAGTCTACAGCTATAGTTATTACCTTACAGAAGAAGGAAAAAAAAAAAAAAAAGCTGAGAGAGCAGGAAAGAAAGAGTTCATAGCCTGAGCACCACCACCTGCCATTTCTCATCTTATTTGAATTTGTGTTGAGATCGAACGTTTCCTGACGGCGACAAGGCACGAAGCCGCGCAGTGCCGCAGCCCTGCCTCCCCTCCCGGCAGCCGCAGTCCCGCGCCCGGCCGCGTTCGGACCCACCGACACGCACAAGTTTACGAAGAAACAGGAGGTATACAGCATTTTGGAGCTACGCGAGGTCCGCTAATCGGGCTGTTACGCCACTCTGGCGGTTAAGGAACAGGCTCCCTACCCACCCCGGCTCCAGTACAGCCCCCGCCACCTCCCAGCCGGGCACAGCCCGGCGCCGCCGGAGCTGCGTCCCGCGGGAGCCTCTCCCCGCACCTGCCCCGCACGGCAGCGCGGCAAGGCACAGCCACGGAGCCCCGCGACAAGGCACAGCCACGGAGCCCCGCGGAAAGGGACAGCCACGGAGTTCCGCGGAAAGGGACAGCCACGGAGCCCCGCGGAAAGGGACAGCCACGGAGCCCCGCGGAAAGGGACAGCCACGGAGC
>JAWMRA010000090.1:56088272-56101609 GCA_035584735.1 Pseudotriccus pelzelni | reverse complement strand
ATGTGCATGAGAAATCCTCAGTGGACTTTTGCTTTGGAATTTCTAAAGCTCACCACAGTGGCTCCCAGGGTCACAAAGTCCCCTGCGGTGGAAAAAGCTGCTGGACCCACCACTCACCTAACCTTCCACTGCCATCACCAGACATTCTGTGCCACCAGCCTTGTCCTACATGAGAGGAGAGGAATTATTGGGAAAGATTTGTATTTTTTACATTTTTGTTTCACCTAAAGGAAGATATTCTGGTCAAGCTTATGAGGCTCAGCTCTGTTTCCTGAATTTTGAAAGCAAAACTTCTCAGGAGGGTAAACAATGGGCATTTAAGTTAGAGTCTTAAAAGGGAACAAGTGTTGCTTGTGTTATGTCTCATAAAGCTTGAGCAGTGTAAGAACCATCTCAAAAGTTATGAGGAAGACTTAGGGACAGTCAGTGAGGCTCACAGCAACATTGGGGACAGCAGAGGTGGCTACTGTAAGTTCCGGGGGCTGAGTAGGAGACTGAGCTGGGCAGGGGGTTCCAGGACTCAAGGACACCCAAGAAAGGGTCTAGAAGAGAAGTCATACAAGGAATGGCTGAGGTCACTTGTTCAGCCTGGAGAAGCCCTCACAGCTGTCTGCAGCTTCCTCATGAGGGTCAGTGGAGAGGCAGGCACTGATCTCTTGTCTCTGGTGACCAGTGACAGGACCTTAGGGAACAGCATCAATCTGAGTCAGAGGAGGTTTACGTTGGATAGTAGGAAAAGGTTCTTCACTCAGAGGGTGGCTGGGCACTGCAACAGGCTCCCCATGGAAGTGGCCACAGCACCAGACACTTGACAGAGTTCAAGAAGCATTTGGTCTTAGGCACACGGCGTGACTCGGGGTGCCCTGCGCAGGGCCAGGAGATGGACTTAATGGTCCTTGAGGGTCCGTTCCAACTCAGGAGAGCCTGTCATTCTGTGATTCAGTAAAGAGCTTAGAGTCCCGCAGGAGACGGCAGCTCTGGCAAGCGGGACTGATGTGCCCCGGGCGTTGCCAGGGGCAACAGCGGCAGATTCCGGTGACGCCGGAATCTTCCGTCGGCGAGGCGAGCGCCGACAACGGCGAAAGCGATGGCGGTACGGTGAGGTCTGGGGGCTGAGCTGGAGAACGAGCTGAGCAGGGAGTTCCCCGGGTCGGGGACTCTCGGGCGGGAGCTGAGAAACTCGCCAGGAACAGGCGCTGTCGGGGCGAGGGCGATGCCGGGGGAAGCGCGGGAAGTGCTAAGCGGCTCCAGGATATAACCAAGATATAACCAGGATGCGAGGCGGCAGGGAGGGACACTGAATACTCACCGGGGAGGAACCAGGAGGGGCATCCTTCTGTAACAAAAATGGTGTAACAAAACTGGCTGAGACCCCCGCCTGCAGGGAACCCCAGAATCTGGAAGCCCCCCGAAGGCAGAGGTGGGTGTCACGGGTGCAGGTGTGCCCAGGCGGATAAGCGTTCGGAGCAGATTGCTGTGCTGTGTTAGGAGCTCAGCAGGCAAAGTTCTATGTCGGAATCTGAGTGGGAGATTCGTCATTTTGTGTACTCACGGGCAGCGCAACAGGCCTGCCTGAAGTCCTTGGAAGTGGAAAGTAAGTTACTGTTCAAGCCTGAGCTGGCAGACCTGTCTAACTCACAAGGCATGTGAGAGACTGGACTCTCGCCTGTGCTTGGAGTAGAAGGAAGAGTGACCCACTTGCTACCGAAGTGCCCCTACGCAACAGATATGACGCTCTGGGACTGGTAGGAGAAGACTCCACAGCAAATAGTCAAGACCAATAAAAGAACAGTGCTACAAAATAGGAACAATCAGCCACCCATATTAGAAGGAGTCCCACCAAAAAAAGCGCAAAGGGTGTTAGTTATTGGAGACTTCTCCCTGAGGGGCACAGAACCAGCTATTTGTCATGTGGCTAACCTCTCTAGAGACATTTGCTGCCTATCAGGGGCCCACATTCATGATATCACAAGGAGGCTACCAAGCCTTGTAAAAACAAAGAACTAACATCCACTACTACTCTTTTGTGTAGGATCAAATGAGGCAGCAATAAGGAGATGGAGAAATATCAAAAGGGACTTCATATTCCTTGGAAAGAAGTTGAAAGGGTCAGGAGCACAGGTAATATTGTCTTCTGTCCCTTCCAGCTGGAGACTGGGATCCAGGATCAAGGAGAAAATGGATCAAGTGAATGACTGCCTGCATGGCTGCTGCTATGCTCAGGGTTTTGGGTTCTGTGATGTGGGATGCACCTTCAAGAGCATGGTATCCTGTTGATACCAGGAGGGATGCACCTGACAAAATGGGTTAAGAGTGTTTGAGGACTGACAGGACTTATTAGCTGGATTTGACAGGGGACGGAGTGTTTTTCTGAGTGTCAAAGAAAACAAGAACCAACACTTTAGGAAGCACCGTAAGTCACCCCAAAGGAATCATAGAAGTCTTCTACCATAAGGTAAAGAAGTCAACAGCCTGGCTGATGTGCCTCTACATCAATGCACACAGCATGGGTAACAAGAAAGAGGAGCTGAAAACCATGATGCAAGTAGAAAATTATGACCTAATTGCTATCATGGAAGCATGGTAGGACAATTGGAACACTGCAGCTGAGTGTTGCACTCTCTGTTAAGGAAGGGGTTAGATTTTGAAGATCTGTGTTTGAGAAACAGTCACAGACAGGTTGAGAGCCTGTGGGTAAAAATCAAGGACAGGACCAACAAAGGACACCTGGAGGTGGAGGTAAGTATAGGCTGCCTGATCTGGGGAGCCTCTTGGCAAGGCCTTCTTGATTCAGCTCAGGACACATCTTACTCACAAGCTACCATCCTGATGAGGGATTTCAACCACCCGGGCATCAGCTGGGGGAAGCAATGCAGATGGTTATAAGCAATCCTGGACACTCCTAGAGTGTGTATAGGACAGCTTCCTGGTCTAGGTATGGGGCAGACCAACCTAGGAGAAGCATTACTGGGCCTGGGGCCTGGTGCTCACTAATGTGGGTGAGCTCATCAGAGGAGTTCAGTCTGGAGGCAACCTAGGCTGTAATGAACCATGCCCTGGTGAAGTTTGTAATCTCCAGGAGCATGGAGGAGCAAGGAAAAAACCCAGAATCCTGAAGGTTGGAAGAGCAAACTTAAACATGCTCAAGGACTGGGTGAATTAGACCCCTTGGGAAACTGTCCTTAAGGACAGAGGGACTGACAAGACCTGGCAGGTCTTAAAGGTCACTTTTCTTAGAGCAGAAGAACTTTCCCTCACAATGTGTAGGACATACACATGGCAGGCCAGAAGCCAGCATGGCTGAGCAAAGATCTGCTTCTCAAACTGAGAAAAAAGAAGGAAATGCACAGCCGGTGGAAGCAGGGACAGGTGACCTGGGGAGTGTACTGGGATACAGTTCAGATGTGTAGGGACAGGGTAAAGAAAGCCAAGGCATAGATGAAACTGGACTTGGCAAGCAATGCAAAGAATAACAAGAAGAGGTTCTGTAAGGACGCAGATCAGAAGAGAAAGGCCAAGGAGATAAAGGCCCCATATAAATAAGAAAGGAGAACTGTTAACAACAGATATGGAGAAGGCTGAGGTACTCAATGAGTTCTTCACCTCAATTGTCACTGGCTGGGAGTCAGGCTTCCCACATCTCTTGAGTTCCTGAAACCTTTAGGTGGGAGTAAGGGGAGTAAAGTCCCTCCCACTCTAAAGAAAGGGCAGGTTCTGGACCACTTGATGAAACTGAACAACCACAAATCTATGGGGCCTGACAACATGCATCCCAGGGTCCTGAGGCAATTGAGCTCTGTCATTGCCAAGCTGTTCTCCATCATATGTGAAAAGTCACAGCAGTGAGGCCATGTCCTTGGTGATTAGAAAAAGGGAAACATCACTTCTATTTTTAAAAAGGGAAGTAGGGAAGACTTGGGGAATTACAAAGCAGTTACCCTGACCTTTGTGCCTGGCTAGATAATGTTGCAGATCCTCATGCAAGCAATGTTAAATCGCATACAAGACAAGGAGGTGATCCAAGATAGACAGCATGGCTTTGCAAAGGCAGATCACTCTGGATGATGGAGTGACTGCAACAGTCAACAATTCACAGCCAGTGCAATCTGATGCATGTCAGTGCTGTGAGTGAGAAAGTGGGCAGCTTGGTCCTGATCGGAATTCCTAATCCTTAATGCTCTGTGGCAGTCCTAGGCACAGAATGACATAAGGAGTGTACAGAGTAGAGGACGACTGTAGTTCAGTACAAAAATTGAGTAATTTGTCTTGGTCCAGTAATTAATTTTTCAAATCACCTCTGTTGTTTGAGAAAGCTCCTCTTTGCACCAGTATGCTGATGTAAACTGTGCTGTGTATGGTTACTTGAAAGAAATAGTGTTCTTGGTCCACCACTGTTTTTCAATGTCTTTGGTAGTCTTTGGATGGGGTCTGAAGAGTCTGTAGCATGTACTCTCACTGCAGGCATTCAAAGGTGAGGCGCTTTACAGAGCATACCATGGGGACAAATTTCCCAGTAGTGGTTTTGGGGACTGCTTTTAAAGTCTGCAAGGAGGAAGAACAAGAAAATAGGCTTCTCAGAGGCTTGCTACTGATGTTAGTTTTGGATTGGCATCATAGGCAGTCTCTTTGTGATTCAACAGATTGATTGTAAACCAACTTCAGTTATCACTGCCACCTTGTGAGAAAAGTGATGAGAAGTTATTCTGGTGGATATTTGGACTAAAGTGGAAAAAATGGATGATGTGAAGGACAAGATGTTACCTAATATAGTAACCCACTTGTGTTGTTGGTACAGGGGCAGAAAGGTTTTTTTTTCCTTTCATCTTTAGTTATCATAGTGTGGAAACTCAATATAGGGAGAAAAGACACACCCATACAAAATGTTAAGTACCACCTTTTATAGATGAGTGTAACATAAAACAGGATGAGAAAAGCAACATTAAAGCTTCTAGCCTTTTATGCTCATGACCTTTAGCAGTCCTGAAGGGTCTTTTTAGATTTTCAGGTGCATTTTCAGATGCTTGGCCTGAAGCTTGATGGTTGGATTTGAATTTATTTTTGAAATTGATAGTAGGAGCAGTTTTGGTGTGAAGCATTCTAATTCGTGGCACTAATAGCAGGGCATA
Organism: Pseudotriccus pelzelni; assembly: GCA_035584735.1. Taxonomy (NCBI): domain Eukaryota; kingdom Metazoa; phylum Chordata; class Aves; order Passeriformes; family Tyrannidae; genus Pseudotriccus; species Pseudotriccus pelzelni. Next base: position 56,096,483 of record JAWMRA010000090.1, on the reverse strand, counting down.
CAATAGTACCATTCTTGGTAGGGTGTTCTACCTCTCCATGTGACCATCAGGACTGTGAGGTGTCCGCCGCGATCGGCTCCTTGTTGCGTGAGGCTCCCGTGAGGAAACCCGTCGTTCTCGCCGGTGGCGCTCACTCCTCCCCGAGCGGGCTGGGGCATCCCGTTGGGGCCTTTCAGCATGGTCCTCATCACTAGAAGTGTCAGTAGATGAGTCTTCAGCCGAACTCTGCTGCTGGCTCCTGCTGCTCAAGGAGTCGTAGTCCTGGGCCTGCTGACCCCTGCTGTGGCTCCTGTGGTGCCGCCTTGGGGACCTGCTTCGTTCCCTCGCTTGGTCCCTGGCACGGCCAGTGCCGCGCTCCCTGCTGGAAGAGCTGCGCTGCTGGCGGCCTGTGGAACGATTCTGCCTCCTTCCTGCAGAGCGGCGACGAGCTCTCTGTCTTCGATTAGGCCTGGTGAAGGTGATGTAGTGCCCTATGGAGTACACTTCGTAATTATTGTCTCCCACCTTGCGGAGGAGGTATTGGAAAGGCTCCCGGCAGATAGGGCACACAGCTGTGTTGCGGGACCATTGCAGTATGCAAGGAAAGCAGAAAGCATGGCTGCACCAGCTCACAGAGACTTGGTCCTTAATGGTGTCCATGCAGATCGGGCACATTAGGTTCTCTGTGTCACGTGGAGGTGCAGCCTGAGACACCTGGTTGGTGCTGGCAACAGGGGAAGATGTGCCGCCTTCTGGTGAGCCCTCCGATGCTGTTTGGCACTGCAAACCAAAGAGACACAAAGCTCCTGACCTGTCCTGGAGACACAGTCCAGAGATGCAGTCTGCAGAAAGCAGCCAAGCTGCCCAAATTGAGCACTAAAGAGCTCCCGCTTGGCCTCGGGGCTGTGCTCAGGCTGCCACAAGTAGCAGGGACTATCCTGGGGCAGATGTGTGACACCAGAGGTGTCACACACAGAGCATGTGACTGCTCTCAGGGCAAGGTGGTGACTGACCTCTCTGACATGTGCAAGGAGGAATTGGGAAGGTGGGGAAAGCAGCTCCTGGTCTCTCAACAACAGCAGTCAGAGCCTGTGTGTGCAGCAGTTGGGACCAGCTCCCCAGGCTCTGCCGCTATTGCCTCTTGGCAAATCTTTTTATCCCTTAGAAGGCAGCCAACAGGATAGAAGTCCATCCTCTGCTCAACTGCAGATGTCTGTTCCCACGGGAGGAGGGCAGGCACTCTGGGCCTTCAGGGCTGCCCCACACCGAGGACTGATGTCACACATGTCACAATGATTATCTAGTGACATCACAGTGCTTTCAGGGACTACCCATAGAACACACAAGCCCTGGCCTCAGGGAACAAAAGCTTCTCAGATAGCTCATCTCACTAGACTGGCTTGCTGTCAAGCAGAGTTCCCTTGCTGTATTTTTTGTGTAAAGTCACAGGTCTCGCCCTACATGCCTGGGACTGTTTTTTTTCGAAATAAGTCATCTCAAAGCATTTCTTACTCTGCTGACTTTCCAGGTCTGATCCAAGTCCTTCTGTTCAGCACTGGGGAGGCTGCACCTGGAGTACTCTGTCCAGTCTTGTGCTCTCTGTCCAGCATAAGAGAGGTGGACATAGTGGAGAGCATCCAGCAAAGGTACACAAGGATGATGAAGGGACTAGAGCATCCTATTAGGATGTGCGGAAAATGCTGCCTCCAGACGGTTCAACCTGAAGAAGACTCCGGGAGGGGATTGCTTTTCAAAGTGTATCAACACCTGAAGGGACGATGGAGCAAAGACTGAGCCAGGCTCTTGTCATGTCTTGTCTTATCTTTCAAGCTCAGTGAAAATAGGCACAAAGCAAACACAACAAGCTTCCCTCTGAACATCAGGAAACCTTTTTTTGCTGTGAGGGTGACTGAGCATTGGCAGAGATTGCCCAGGGTGCTCATGCAGACTCCCACCTTGGAGATACTCAAAAGCTGTGTGACTGTGGTCCTTGGGCACCATCTCTTCTTGAGCAAAGCAGGTTGGACACAAAGACTTCTAGAGGTCCTTTTTCACATCAGGCGTTCTATGATTTTGTGACTCAAAGCACACTTGTGCAAGCTAAGGAAGAATGTCTAGGTTGCCTGAAATGGACAGATTTGAATGTTTCTATGTGTTCATGAAGAGTCAGGTTTGCCTCATGAAAGTTGATCATCCACGAAGTTGACACATCTTTTTTTTTACTTCGGGGGCTTAATCAACCATTGCACAGAAAACCAACATGCAAACCAACATTGCACAGAAAACCAACATGCACGTGGACTGCCTAAAGTTAAACATCTCCCTAAAGGTATTGGTTGTTTTCATACCACGTGTTGCACATAACCCATCAGGTCACAATTTGCAACTAATGCAACTTGCTGCATGTCAGTGCTGTGAGTGAGTGGGCTGCTTGATCTTGATCTGAATTCCTTGGTGGCAGCATCCTAATATTCTGCTCTGTGGTGGTCCTAGTCATGGAGTGACAAAAGGATGTGCAGAGTAGAGGAGGACTGTAGCTCAGCACAAACTGAATACAGTTTGTCTTAGTCCAGTAATTAATTTTTTGGATCACCTCTATCTTTTGACAAAACTCCTCTTCATACCAGACTTACTTGAAAGTAAAAATTTGCAAGATTCCTGTTAAGGCTGTTGAAACTCTATTTCCACACATATCAAAATTGGACCCTGTGCCATCAAATATAAAGGCTAAGAAAAAGTGCTATTTAATCCTTCTTGGTCACTCAAATAAGTGGAATTATCACTGCAAATTAATATCTCTGCAATTAAACCTGCTTATTCACCATTCTTAAGTACATTTTACATAGGATGTTTATCATGGTTGCATGCAGCATGCATGCAGTGACCCTCACCTCTCCAAAACGACTAAGGAGAGATGTGACTGGTGTCCTGGGGACAGTATTAGGAGTACTGAAGAGCATGAATGCTGAAGTCCTAGCAAACAAAATAAAGTCAGTGCCAAGTGATTTATACCAACTGGATCACAGGAACTAACCAATTGCTCTTATCAGATATATTACCTCAATGGGAAAGGATTGATGAAAAGGATCATCAATTAATAGTGAGTACTCTAGGTGCAGCCCATACTAGTACCTCTTAGTTGTATTCAAGCTCAATTGTGGATACAACTTGCTGCAGCAGCAATTGTAAGGGAAGACGATGGGGGTATCTTGCCTTCTGAAATTCATAAAGTAATCTGGAATAATGCAAATAAACTTGAAAGAAAATTTCAGTCTTGGTGGCATCTTCACTTATGACCCTACCAACAAGTAAAACTTTTGTTGTAACAATATGCAATGCTGCGGTATATATCACGTACCCCATCATTGCACTGGGGTTAAATCACCATAAAATTATACTCTGTCCTATGTAACACAGAGTTATGGGTCCAGCAAAATGGGAACAAGTAGCAGATTGTCAATGTTGATGCATGTGTTGCATGGGAACAATGGGGATTTATTTGTGAAAGTAACACCATTAGAGTGAACAAAATGTTTGTCAGTTCAAAATACATCCTGATGAATCCTTGAACTTGTGCTTATACTCGTTAGAAAGGGATGTATGAGGACTATTTGTGATTCCATACTGAGAGAAAACATCACTATAGAAATAAGCAAACATCTGCATTTGTGCTTTTACCTAAATTAGGGGGTTCTGTCACCACCCACAGATTGCTACTGTCTAGGTACACATCCTGTCAAGATTTACTGGCCACCCGCATTGGAATGAACCTTGCACTGGTGAAAAAAATTACTGCAGCACAGCCCCCTGTGTCGACTGCTGGACTGCATCTGAAACAATGGACAAAGAACTTTAATTACTGTTCATCATGATATAGAAGAGATACACCATGGCTTGGAAAGAATAAACGTGTATAACATCAGTGGTAGGACATTTTTTTCATGTGGTTACCACCACCAAGAGGAATTCTAAATCTAATGCTGCACTCTGTTGGAATTTTCCTGATTTATGTCATGTTACGCTTATTGTTGAGTATTGTTCTATATCTTGGAGTGTGCATATTAGCATTTGTCACACAGACCTTTTCATGTATACATATAAAAAAAATCAAATCAGTCAACCTGATTAAAAATTTCCCTCGGTTTGTAGGTGGAGCATAATGTATCTCTGTCAAAAGCATAGGGGCAAGAGGTGACCACACCATCAGTCTGGAACAAGAGAGATCAACTTCAGTCACAGGGTGGATTGTGGTGGTACTGGAGGTAGTGGAAACAGATCCCTTGTTGAGGCGACAGGCAAAAATCCCTTCTGGCCTCCTTTGCCTTCCTAGGGCCCCTTAAACAATAGTTATGAGGCTCTCGAACTTGAGGGCCATGCAAATGACAATGTAGATGAAGATTCATCCTGGGTGTTGCCTAGAGCAAGTCAGTGAATCCCACACATTAAAACTGCCTCAAGTTTCATTTTCCCTAAAGTCAATCTTTTAGCAGCAAAAATAACTTTTTTGTTTTCTTTGTAAAAATTCCATGAACATTAGGGTGAGCAGGAGGCACTGCTCTGCAAGTTTAAAAGCCCACTAGAAAGTTTATAGAGTTTTTATATCCCAAATCCAAGTTGTGTCTAATTAGTGGCCTCTGTCACACAACATATTCAAATCCTATGCTTCCAGTAATGACCTCCAGAAGAATGAAGTGTCAGTATTTGTTCCCCTGGAAAGCTGTTACAGATAGGCACTACATAGTTTCCTTTTTTCTTTTGTTAAATTAAAGAAATATTTTAAAATCCTGAATATAAATTTTGTTTTCCTCTTTTACTAAAAGGTCTGAAGGAAAAGCAGGAGATGGTCTTATTTCCTTAGCAACAGAGTCAGGTGTGATTTATGCCACTGTGTGTTCCTGCAGCTGTCTCCAAGCAACAAAACAAAATGCAGTGCCAACTCTTGTAGGCACAATATAAGGAGAGGGCTGAGGGAAAACTTTGGAGCCTGAATATCTATCCCTGGCATCAAAGAGGAGGCAAGACTGAACAGACACGCGTTTTTCATGGAAATAAATAAATAATGTAAGCATATCAGTTCAGCCTGCCAAATCCTCAGTATGCAAAGAATAATCTACTTTAAATCACTCAGTTTAGGAGACAGCTGTAGATGTGTCTTAACACTTTACCAAGGCTTTGCCTTAGCTTATGAAAGTGGTACCACTCTGTCTCCTGTCTCTGAGCTCAGAGGAATCTACTTAGAATCTCTGTTCAGCAGTTCTTGTAGAAAATGGAGTAATTGCATAGAAAAAAAAATCAGTAATAATTTACTGTTAAAGTAGTTGCCAGAATTTACCAAACTTAATTTGCCATTTCAAAACTGTTTCCTCTTTGAAGTAAAGAGGCTTGTGTGTACGATTGTATCATGTTGGCAAACACTGTGTTTCTAAATAACAACTGTAAAGCTAGTGAGGCTTGCCAAATGCAATCATGACAGATAGTGCTATTTTCCTGAATAAAAATTACAGTTTTTGTGAAGGTGAAATTTGCATTGGAAACCGAGACTTTATGAGTGAAAGCTGCTGTTTATGCATCAGCCTCCCCAAGGCAATGCATTTTAGGTGCTTTTCAGGTGCAGAGCTAAGACCTGTGGGTGAAAGCCAGAAAGCAAGCAAGCACTTGCTTGTGTCAACATTTTGTCCCCTCTGCTGTCTTAATCTTACTGGAAATCCATAAAACCTCTGAAATGCTGGGATCTCCCCGGTGGTTGCCACCCACTGATGCTGGAACCAATGCACCGTAGTTTCACACCTCTGAGCACATGCTGCCCATGCCAGCCGTGATGCAGAGTGGGCAGAGAGTATCACCTCTCCCCGGCGCTTCCCTGCCACATCAGCATCAGCGTGAACTTGGTGTGTTTTCTTTCAGTCTGTATGAAATGGAAAACACCTGCATGCCAGGATCTGCCCCTTGTGTGGCTTGGGTGCAACACCAGCATCTACAGCTTCTATTGTCAGTAAGCAGAGGAAAAACTTCTAAAAGACCACTAGACCAAGCCTCATTTTTAGGGATCAGTTTCAAAACTGCAGCAGTTGTGTGGCTGCGTGAAGGTCTCTTGAGAGCCGGTCCCTGTATCTCTACTCCTGGCTGCACTGGTCAAGGTTTATCCCAGCCCAGCAACCACAGTTAACCACAATTGCTGCCTTTTCCAAACAGAAATCAATTTACCACCATCCTTCAAGCTTTCAAGGTTTCAATTACGCGGCTTCTACCTAAGCAGTTGCACTCTGAAGCCACTCTGACTAATTTCAGCACATTAGACAATAGCCTCTTTGCCTTGTACTTGTGAAAATTGCTAGGGTTTTTTTGTTCGGTTTTTGATGGGGGTTTTTTTACTTGTGTATGTTTGTGCCAAATGGTTTCCTTCTCCATTTTTGGATTTGGTGCTTGTTTTGTTTGTTTGTTTGTTTGTTGTTTGTTTGGGTTTTGTTTTGTTGTTGTTGTTTTGGGGTTTTTTTGGGTTTTTGGGTGGGTTTTGTGGTTTTTTGGGGGGGTTGGGTTTCTTTGGTTGCTTTTTTTTTTTGGTTGATTGGGGTGTTTTGGGGTTTTTTTCTGTTGTAATTCTCATCAGCTGGTAGCTGTTCCTTGATTTTAAAAGTGCCTAAAACTGTAATGTATAATGTTGATTTTTTAAATAAATTTTTTAAAATATCATTTTGACCTCAAATGATAAATTCTTGCAGTAGTATAAGCCTGGATTTATGTTCAATATTGGATGAAAAAAACCCTTAGGATTTGCTACCTGACTGCACATATAAACTCCCATTGACACTGCTTCTGTAGATCAGGTCTCACTGCAATTTTCAATTTTTAAAAAGTAAATATACAAGATCTTTGAGACCTGATGCAGTACCAAAAACAAGCTTGTTCTCACAGTCCTTTTTTTTTTTTACCCAGCATAACCAAGTGCATAATTTTCCATCAAAAAGCAATCCCTCAGAGGTCTGGAGAACGCTGACTGCCCCTATATCTACAAAATAGATAAACATGAGTCTAGTTTCTTTTATAAGCTACGAAAGACTTCAATCAGGTGAATAGTATCGCCAGATTTGTGGGATTACCTGCATGTCTGGTTTTATCAGAAAGCTCAAATACCTTTTTCTTTAATTTGGGATGCAAATTCTGATTCAGTTTTATGGCATGCACCTGTCTTCTACTCCTACGCTGCTTCCCTTATAAAATGGCACAAGATACTAAAATTGAGAAGCTGATTCTCTACAAAACACAAGGAAATGATTTGAATAAGGTTTTCTGGTATAAAACCTCTTCAAAAGGAGAACCATGTGGAAAATGCAAATGCATTTTGGTTTTAATATTCACCTGCTTGTTCTTTTGTATCTGTAATTTTACACAATTTTATATACTTTTAATATGAAGTTTGAAATTATCACAATGGAAATATAACTCTCTTTTATGCTTTCCTGGGATTGCAGCTTCTTATACTTGAAATAATGAAAAAAGTGCTTCAAGGCACGCAAATTATTTTTTTTTTACTTTGATAATCTCTCCTGCAGGAACATTTAAAGGATGAGCTAAAAGTGTCAAAAGTTTTATTATTCATCAGCAGGCTATCCTTTTCATTAGCCATTATGCCTCATGTCCGCTTGTTTTCTTCTAGGAAGCTCATTTTATATGGCATGCCTTTGTTTTTACTCATTATTTTAATTGAAATAAGCACCCAGCAATTGTTAGAGCTAAGATTTTATCTTAATCTTTTATCCTTTAGCTTGTTCATAAAATACCAGTTTCTTCAGTGTCCTAGTGAGGCTGCTCATGGATTTTCAGGCTGTGTTTAGTGCTGCATAGAGAGCAGTCAGACTATGGGATAACAGGAGACTGATTTCTACACTAGTCCTAGTAGAACTAATTAAATTTAGAGGTGAAACAGGCTGTCAGCAAGTCTGCATGTCGCATTTCCCTTGGAAGAGTTGGAGGTAGTCTTTTCCATCAAATCTCTGCAATACCACCTCATTTTTAGGAGTAAGTTGATGCAAAACAGTAATGACTAAATCTACCACCTGAGAAGCCTGGGAGGAAGATGAATTCAAAGCAAACCCAGACACAGCCACAGACTTTGTATGGAAATTGTGCCCTCAGGGCTGGACAGCAGCATCTCTGCCCACAGCATCTCCAGTGGCCCCTGGGATGGAGCAGGGGGTTGTGTGGATGGATTAAAAGGCCACAGCAGTGCTGGGG
>JAWMRA010000090.1:56037446-56056930 GCA_035584735.1 Pseudotriccus pelzelni | reverse complement strand
CCTTTTACCTTCATATGAGAAATCAGGAGAACTTTACACCCCACGGTGCCCATCAGCAGGTACATCTCTCCCAAATTTCGGGTTTCCCCGAGTCTTAAGTTGCACTAACTTGATCTTGTGAAAGTCCACTAAGCTTCCCCACCTCGCAGTCATGCTCACATTATTTCACTGATCCTGTGATATAAAGATTTTCCCTTACTCCAATCACCACCCATAAATGAGGTATTCACAGGCACCAGTGTCTGCTCAGCCATGGACAGGTTCACTCTCCATCCCAGTGGCAGTTTCCAACAAAACAAATCAGTCTGTGTCTGTAAGCAGAGAGTTGGCTCGTGACACTTACTGATACGTTAAGAGGTGGACCAACATGAGTTTGGTGAACAAACAATATCTAGTGGACTCCAATGGTCTCGTCATGCAATTGTACTGGTAGTGAACTCCCAAGTCCTTTTGCATTCGTGTCAGGTGCTAATGACAGTGTTCCCAGGAAGGAAAAACTTAGCAAGAAAATCAGGTGTGTAAAATAAAAAAAGGCAAAAAACTGCCTGTGGCATGCTTCCTGGAGTTCATGCAACAAGACGATATTGCCCCCTTTGGGTGTCATAAAACTATCCATTGTCTTTAAACTTGACTTTTGAGTGCTCAGCCAGGACTTCAAACCCCTGAACACACTACTTTTGAAAATGTCACACTGAGGGAGATGCACCCTTTGCAGAGAGGCCAGGCAAAGCATCAGTGTCTTAGGAGGGCCATGGGCAGCAGGGACCCTGAGCAGTTTGTCTGTCCCACCACCTTGGTACACTGACCAGCATAAGCTGGTCTGTCTCGAAAGCCCCTCTGTCCTTCTGCTCTTTAAGCTTCAAAGCTACTGAAGCTCTTTAAGCTCAGATACTGAATCATTACTTTAAAAAAGCCAAAAGGCTGGAGCTTTGTCAATATGGAAAGAAAATTTTAAAAAAACATTTGTGCCCCTGCCTTGTAGAAGTTGATCAAAACCTGTCCAGCACTGGGGAGGGAGAACTTCAGCATTTTTTGCTCAGATGTCTGCAACTTGAAAGCTGCTGTCTCGTCAACCTGTGAAAAGAACTTTCCAGAGAATACCTAGAAGCTTCTTATTTTGTTTTGCAAGTATATTAAAAATAAATGCTTCTGTTCACCAAGAAGGAATGTCTTTTTATTCTGAAGTGGTTTATTTTGTATTTCATTTAAACAAAATGTTCTAAATGATGGATTTGAAATTAATATTTATCTCATTTGGTAAAGGAAAGTTTGATGCTTTGAGCTTCATTTTCATTGTGCTATGAAACAAACGCAACATTTTGGGGTTTTCCCAGGAAACTGAATATTAAATTTCCACCAGATGTGGTTAAAATCTCAATAGTTATAGTCTCAAGTATATGAATTGCAGAGCTTTGCCTGTATCTTTATGAAAAATGACTTTTTTAATTCCATTTTTCCTGAAGTTAACAAAGATTAGTAAGCTAGGGGAAGAGGCTAGGGAAGAGTCTAATTTGTTGCTTCTTAATGGTACAGATGTAAAACATTATCTAGATCCCTATTTACAGCTAATAGCAAGATAACATACCCGAGAGACAAATCACAGGCTCTGTAAAGTGCATGATAGCTCCAAAACACAGCACCCCACAGCATTCAGCAAATAACAAAGGCTTGCAAAGGCATTATTAAGTTTATTGTTAGCAAGTAATGATGATGTGAATGGACACAGGACTATAAATAATATAATTTCATGAAAGGCTGCCAATACAAAAAATTGAAACCAGCACCTTTGCAGCACAACCACAGAAGCAAACAGGGGTGAAGCCCTGCAGAGGGTGATGGAGGAGGGTCTTGGACCAGCTGCTGTGAGAGCTGGTGGGAGGGTGCTCAACCATTCCAGTGACCCTTGCTAAAAAACTGAAAATCCCATTTGTTTGCCTTCAATTCTTCTTCCCAGGCTTTTGCCAGGGTTGCAGTTTCCCTGAAGGGTAATACTTCTTTGCTCCTGAAGTATCTGCTGGAGTGGCACGAGATGCCAGGGTGTAAGGGCTCCAGGCATGCTGAGGTGGGTTGGTGGTCCCCAAAACCAGGCTGCACAGCTTCAGCAGAGCTGAAGGCTTTCAGCTTTGTTAAGAGAAAAAAATCGTGATTATTTTTACATTTCCTGCTGAGAGCAGTCTCATTTGCCAGACTAGAGCACTTTCCTCTGGTGTTATTTTGTGGTAGAGCAGGAAACCGGTCCTGCTGATAATTCAGGAACACGAGCCTCTCCCTGTGTTTCATGCAGCACTTCCCTCTGGCCCTGCAATGCTCTACACAGTGTGATAAATCCCAAGAAATAGTCATGTAATATCCTCATCTTTTTCCAGGGTTACTTGAGGACTCCCACTGTTAGCAACCTGGGAAATTGTCTTGAACAACAGTACCCTGTACATATCTTGCCATAAACATCTGAGAAATGAGCCCACTGTAGGGATATGGGTGAAGGTTGCACTGTCCTTTGTGGAGCAGATTTAACCTGAAAAAAATGGTTGCATTGGAACACACTGTTATTTGCCAGACTTACCACTCTGGGAGAGTTACTGTATAGTTAAATATGAAAACAGCTTTTAATAGGCGGAATATACAGACAGTCAAATCTACTTTACACTCATTAGGAGCTGAAGTGAAGTTTAAGGGAAAGGATGAACTTTTAATGGTGCTGTCAGATGGCAGGTAAAGAAAGTAACTTTTCTGGTAAGAGGAAAACTACCATTATTGGCCAAAAGTTTCTATTTAAAACAAGTTTCACAAGACTTTTTCCAGCCATGGGCATGGGCAAGGAACAAGCTGTTCACCTACTTGCTGTCTCACTTATCCCTCATTTTAACTGGCCACAGGATTTTCAGGCACTATGGCTCATACATAATATGATACAATAGTACTTTTCCAGGACTGCAACTTGTCCAGAGTGACTTGGCCAAAGAGATTTTAAATTCTTCTTAAACTGCAGCATTTCTAGCCCCATGCCACTTAGCATCACTGTAACGTTTGCCTGCCATCTTGTCCCACTTTATCTTACTACTCATACAGATGTACACGTGCTGAGGATTCTGTCAGCACCTGTGGAAGGAAAGGTATAAAGACAAACTAAAGTATTTCTTGTTACAAGACAAAATTTGACTTTTTTTTTCCTCACACAGGGCAAAGGGTGAGGGAAATGAGTGAGAGGAAAGGAAAACAGTGGAGGAATGACTTGGAACAGCCAACCCTGACTGTGATTTTTGGAGGCTCTCAGATGCAGGTATTTTTTGTTTTGTTTTGTTTACTGGGATTAACAAATAGCTCTGCAATGTTACTGTGAACTGCTCAAATAGCAGAGTTCTCTTCTTCGAATCATGTCTCAGCCACAGCTCCACATCATGCTTTAAGACTTCCATTGTTTTGTGATGCCTTAGAAATCAGTAACAGCAACAAAACTGGCAGAGGGTGCTGGTGGGGGTTGTCTGGCTCCCTGCCACCAAGAGCCTCACAGCCAGGGCAGTGAAAACACCCCAGGGCTCACACCAGCCCAGCAAATCATGCTTTGGGGAGAAATTAATGCTCACTTTAGACCACAACTTCAGGTCACCTAAAGAGAACATAGCAGCTTTCGCCCTCTGTGGTCCTGGGCTATTGTGGCAGAAACCAGCTAAGAACTGACCTTTTCTTTTGTTATTTCAGCACATTTGGATATTACCCCTCTGTGGATGAGGATGTGCTGAGTGCACTATTTCCATCTGTCTGCAGCCCCACCATCATTCCTCTGGGTGATTGCACAGAGCCTGAGTACAGGACACTGACCTCCTTCTGCTGTAGAACAGGTAACCGCATTCCCCAGCAGGGATGACAGTGCTGATTTATTCAGCAGAGTTATAATTTTTCATTTTCCACCCTAAAGGTTCACTGTAAGACTCCAGCTGTATTCGCTTTTATTTTTGAAGGCTTCACCTTCAAATAGGGGTGGTGAAATTAGAGCTTGCTTCATCTCCTCCAGCCCCCAGTAATTATGAAGATGAATGGCTGCTGCTGGGTTTCATTTGCCAAAGTTCTCTTAACTGCAAAGCACCGTGCGAATGTGCAGAGTTTGGAGTGGTAAGTGGCAAAAAGTCTTCCTGCCCTCTTTCTTTACTGGATTTTTTACAGAACCTCTCAAATTGAATATAGTTTTTAAATTATGTGGTTATTATTATACTATTTCAGATTATGTTGTTATTATTAGGTTATTTCTAGACTTCAGTGTAACCTTTCTCAATATTCGAAAAGCACATGCTTAAAACATTTACTGTGTACTCAGTGATGAAAGTCCACATCTGGGAGCAGTAATTCCGGGATCCTTAGGCCACAATCTCACTAAATACATGTTTAGTTAATGCTTAACCAGCTAAATTTGCTCTGGACAACCTCCACACACACTTTCTCCATGCACCTGCCCCAGCTGGAGCATCATGCTGTGCATATTGTCTTGTACTAAGAACTGGTGTCCCTTTGGGGTAAAATTGTCAGGTATTGCCAAAATTTGTCATGTCAGGCGAGCTGTTCTGTGTACAACAGCCTTCAGATGTGCCCATCCAAGACAGGGGTCAGGACTCAGCATCTCTGGAAAAAGTTGCAAAACCTCTGCAAAACAGGCTGAAAGCGTCTCCCCTTGTCAGGCAGCTCTGCACAGCATCCATCAGACTCGGAGACAGGGATTAGCAGTCATGGGGAGACTGCAGGACCAGCAGCAGCACTGCACAGCACTTCCCAGCTTTCCTGCCCCACCATCCCTTGGACAGCAGTGTGTCCTGCACAGACTGCAAACAGATTTCCCGACAGCTGTCAGGTCCCACCTGAACATGTTCTGCTGGAGCCAAAAAGCCCTCTCACGTCAGGATGCTTGTTGTCTGCCTTCCTCGGGCCTTCACCTCTACACTCATGCTCCTCAAGGTGCCCCTGGAGGTCCCCAATCACACACTTAGATCTGATTAAAGATACACTTAAACAATGCATGCTCTTGTAGAGATCACCCTAAAGAGGATCCCATCCAAACCAAGGAGCCCTGATCCTGGTGGGTGTGTTTGCTACCCCAGGACCACCAGTGCCATGATACGATGCTGCTGCTCCCTGCTCCCTCTATCCCTTCCATCTCCACTGTGAAAATAATCTGCTGCACAATTAAAATCTCTGTGGAAAAAAGGTCTCAGGTTGATGCCTTCTCAGAGGGGCTGTTTAGCAAATGGCCAGACAGCTTGTTAGGTGGAGATATACACAGGGGTGATTTGGATAATTAATTACCACCCATGACATGTCCACTTTTGAAGTGAAACTATCGCTGATCATTCCCCTCAGTTTCTCTGTGACAATACAGATTACCTCAGGTTTTTTGACACTGCAGAATGGAGATTTTTTTTCAGATTGCATGAGTTTGCAACTCCACACCCAAAGTGCTCTGAGGCTTTCTTAGTAAATCTCACCCCTCTGGTGTACCAGCAATGACTTTCCTGAACAACTAAGGGAAAGTACTTTGGAACTTATAAATGGGCTTTTGTGAGGCTGTGGTTTATTTTATATTGATCTGCAGCCTCTTCTCCTCACTGCAGCGGTTAACATGTCCTAAGAATGCTGAATTGCTCTTAATGAGAACATGGTTATGCTGCTGCAGACTAATTTCACCATCCTTCAGTTTTATAGCTAGCAGATTTATACAGTTGGCTTTTTTTTTTTTTCTTTTTCCTTTTCCAGGCTGAAGGTTGCCTGAAGAAGAGAAGAGTCTGAAAATGTCAGTATTAATAAATACAGCAACAGAAAACCAGCAATACCAACCTGTAATCCTGAAGAAGTATTAGCAAGACCATGAAAAGCATCCCCTGATGGAACTGAGAGCTTCAGCAGCAGTCCTGCCAGGCAGGATAGAAAAGTGATTTTGTGTCATTTCAGTCCCAGATCTCAGCCCTGCCTCCTGCTCCAATCAAGTTCTGTGCTGTTCTCAGCCAAGCCAGAGAGGCGTGGAGGTACAGCCCTGTCCCCCAGCATTGTATAAGCACAGCCCATAGTGAGCATCCAGGGTCTGAGGAGAACCGTGCCCAAACCTGGTGTCTTCCTCCTTGCCCCAGTGGGCATTGCAGACAGGAGAACAGCCAGGGCTTGGGTAGCCAAGCCCCCAGCTCTCAGCTGAGTCCACACGAGTTCATTATTTTCATTTTTCAAAGAGAGCCTCCACACGATCTCCAAGATTAAACAAAATGAAAACCAGAGAGAAGAACATACCATGCATCTATATTTTATATATATTTTTTTCTTTTTTTGGCAGGAGACGCATGAGTGGCAGTGCATTAGAAACAGGCCAGCAAAACAGAGGTGCTGATGCTCAGCAGTAGCTCTGTAACACCATTCCCCAGCACAATCTGTGTCCATGCTGTCCACTCTGTTCCTCTGGTCTTGCTTCTCCCACTGGCTCAGCAGAACAGACACACACTTCTACTAGCACTCCTTCATACAAGAATGAGCCCAGGCAAACAGGCAAACTGGTGAGATTTGAGCAGTCTGCCTTGGCCAGAGGGAGGTACTCTTTCAGGATTAGTAGGGTGCCAGAAAGAGAAAAGCAAAGCACAGGTGATGGGGTTTTATTGGAACAAATCCAAAAAGGAAGCAGACAGAAATGACTGGAATGCCAGAGTGTCTGATTATAGCTTTGAAGTTTGTATTTTTAGGGATATTTATTGGACAAGACAGTTTTGCCTGTGATAGCTTTGCACAGCTTGCCCTATTTTTGGACAAATCTGAGTGAAAGTGTTAATTGCTTATACAGCCAGATTTTCCAAAGCAGTGGGAGCACGATTTTGCAGGATATGGGCATCAGATCCAATTCATAGTCTTTATTCACTCACTGCCTAGACAGAGGAGATTGAATTTGTCCTAGAATTAATATATACTTCAGGTAGCACCAATATGCTACTTCTGTGGTTTGCCTTTGTTTTTTGAGTGTAACACGTAAGTTTGCTTTTCACATTACTTTTGTTCAGTTTATGCAAACTAATTCTCCTTCCGGATGCAGTCCCTGCTCTTTATGAAATACATTTTTCCTGCATTTGCAGATTTCACTTACTTTTTCTACCTATGTATCATGTATTTTTCAGTAACAGAATCAAAGGGAATACTTAGGAACTTATCCAAACAAAGTAATTGGCACAGGCACCTGCAAGACAATTTGATTCATTTAGGCAATCTAATCTAAGAGGGAAAAATCCCACTCTGTACTGTGTCAAGGTGCCAGAACATCACATTGCCTCAGCTGTTCTGTAAGCGCCTTCACATTTTGGTTCTGTGCTTGTCCTGAAACATCTCACAATGCAGGTAGGTACCACATGCAGGGGAACCAGAAAGGAGGGGAAGTGAGTTGTTTACACATTTGAAAGCCTGTGCTAATAAAAGGCATTCTTAAGAGCATAACTCAGGCCTTGCCACTGCTGGGGGAATGACTTGGACAGTAGACGATTGTCTCCTGCTCCTTCTTGACTCCATTCACAGCCTTGTAGCCTTCGGCATCCTTGCTGCAAAGTAAGATGTTTCCCTCCCAAGCAGCTCCCTCACCCAGCTCACCCAGCAGCGTGACAGGTTAGGTGTTTCCCTGGGACAAGCAAAGTATGCTTTGAATCTTCCTGGGCAGGATTAGGAACTGAAACTTCACAAAAGCTCTCCCTGCCGAGTTAACACAGGAAAAGAAGCATCACCACGACTTCTCAAAGGAGCTGGGGCTGTGCCACATTTGTGCTGAGAAAAGCACAAACCTACGTAGTGAGACCCTTCTGCAGTCAGGTGGATGGACAACGGCCTGTGAATCTCACAAAGGTACAGGTTTGAGACTTAACAGGGCAATTTGCACTGCACCAAAGCCAGCATTTCTCACCCTGCGCAACAGCAGCAGGGGCAGTGTCCAAAAGCACTGTAGCAGCTGCATTCTAATCATCACAGCTTTACACAAATTAAACAGTTTTTCTCTGGATTACATGATCAGGTGACAGGTTTTAAGAACGTGGAAATAGAAATTCTAATTTTAAGACTCTACTGCTCCCTGAAATAAGTACTGTTCTGCTTGCTTTTACAGACCATTAGAGCAAATACAACAAATAAAACTGAAGTATTACAGGAGGCAGATGGAGAACCCACTGGCCTTCAAGGCAATGACTTCTTCAATGCTCTCACTTCTTCTAAATATGTACATATACATGTGAACCAGGCCCAGCAAGTTTTCACAACACAAACCCAATAGCTCCTTTTACCTTTTATGGAGCCTCAAAATCTGGTGTTATGTAAACATGTAGAGAAAACTAATTTCTTCCCCACCCTGGCATTTCCTGAAGTTCTTCCTTTAAAAGCTGCCACACATCCTGTGGTGTAGGTATATCCAGAGCTTACCCCTGGTGCACAGCAGCAGATGGATATGGGCAGAAAACGGGCTCAGAGTACTGCTGTGCACTGCAGAAATTATGTCCTGCTCGTGTCATCTCCCAACTACTTGTGACCCTCAAACTTCCGTACTGGTGGGGTGGGATGAGGAGCAGAAAAGGCCTTGTCTCTGCGCAAGCACTACTCAGCAGTTAAGGGAGACATCCCCATATTATCAACACTGTGTTCAGCCCAAATGAAAAAGCACAGCCCCATACTAGCTACTATGAAGAAAATTAACTTTATCCCAGCCCAAACCAGCACAACAGGAAAACAGAATTCACACAAGATACCACAAAACTGCTCAGATATGCCTGTAAACAAATTTCTCATCTTGTCAGAAGAAAACCTAACCTTCCACATTGGTATGACTTGATTTCAGAGCAGCAAGACTGGTGTATCATTTCAGTGGTTTTAGCACTCACCTTGTAGTTCCCTTCAAGGGGTGAGAGACTGTTGCATTTTGACCACATGTATAAATTACCGAAGTGTTTCATTTCAGAGTGCATCATCAGGGTTTTTTTTATGACACTAAACATTTTTCTTCATATTTATCAACCTGTTCTCTGATGATACTGAAGAGAAAATTACTCTGACATATTTACTCATGACCTTCTGACAGGTATGGAAGGATAACCCCACTAATCCACAGACAAGCATTTTCATCCCTTTGCAATCACGCACTTTATTATCCACTAGGTGGTTAATGGAATTTGTCTTCATGTGTCATCTAGTACTATTTTCAGAGAGCAGCCACACGCTAACATCAATGATTAACATCTCAAATGTGATCAGTTCTACAGCAGTTTTAATCAAAAGGTAAAAAAAATTACTCCTCTAAGGACTACATATGCAGTCCATTATTTAACTTGATTGAAAAACAAGTCATTTTGAAAATGAATGTGATAATTATGCTTGAGATTGACCCAACAGAGGCATCAGCGAGAAGAGAGAACACGGAGAATCCAGCTGTTAGCTGAGTTTTGAGCTTCATTATTTCTGTTTACCAAACCCATCCACATTCAACCAAGACCCTGATGTTTTGGAGTGCGCTGAGGTGTGACATGCTGGTGTGAACACAAGCTAATCTCTTACTGCTCCTAATGGCAAAATAGAACACCATGAAAAATGGTAACAATAGACAAAACCTGAGATTTTACATCTTTATTGTTTTGCAAATACATAGAAGGACTTTGATGTTTAACTTGCAGAGTTTACAGTACAACTACATTTTCTAGAATATTTCCCTTTTTTTTTCTTTTTCATGGACAAAAATCAATAAAATATAAAGTGAAATAAGTCCAATGTGACAATACAGTAAAATCATCATCTTCTTCAGGACAAAGAGTATAAACTGTCCTTGTCTCGTGAAGTGCTGTCCAGCAGGGAATGATTTCAGTGACGTCCAAATAAACCTTCATCCCTGCAACACTAATCATTGCAACTTCTGCTCAGAGTATACCTTACCTATGAACCACACCTGTGTTCACAGAGAGGGAAATGTTTAGGAGTGCTTTAATTTCTAATCCTGCTTGACAAGCAAGCTAAAAAAGTGGATTTGGAGCTTGTTGCAATTAGCTTGTGCGGACACATGACATTTTAATAACAATACCAATATTCTATCACATCTATTGTCCTCAAGATAAAAAAATTCCTGTGTGACATCCTTACCTTGTTTCCTGTTGCTACAGCATCATTGCTATATATGGAGAGAGCCTGTTCTCCTTTTATCCCCAATTTTCAGCACCATATACTTCTTCTCTGTCGCATTAACACTGATACATATAAGACACAGAGCTCAAATGTACAGCATGTATGACAGTCTACAAGTGCTCTTCCACACTCTTGATCAAGTGTGATCCCCAAGCTGAAGAGGAAAGAATAACCTCTTGCACAGACCTTAGCTTCTTATTCCTCACAACATCCCTGTGAGGTAGGAAGAAAAACATCCCCTTTTCCAGCAACAGGAACAAGTCAGAGAACACAGCAGACGTTGCACAAGGCAGTAAGTGGAAAACCAGAAAAGCTGAAAATCAGGAGTTCTTGGCTCCTAAATCTTTGATTCAGAAACCAAGGTACTGAACTCCCAGACATTACCAGGTCATTAGTCTTTTTATAGCCAGATGGTAACGACACCAATGGCTTCTGTGCGTGTGCCAGCAAAGCATAGTTCTATGGCAGAAGCAGAGAACACCTGATCCTGCCCTCAGACACTTCTTCTTTACTTTATAGATGTCAGTAAATGTTCGCTGTAATTAACTAATCAGTCCTACAACTACTGTAGCAATAGATCAACATTTCATGTATAGATTTCTTTTAAGACTTGTTCACTTCTATTTAAATGCTTGTATTCTTTGGTTTTTGGAGTTTTTTTTGTTGGGTTACTTTTCCCCTCTGGAGAAGGTAATACTAACTCCCTTCCCCTGTATAACAGTTTTTGTACCCCTCTCCTAAAACCAGCATCCATTCTGAGTACTGCCTGTGAGAACTTTGAGTGAAACACCTTCAGGGATGACACCTATCCTCTCAGAGTAGCTCTTTACCCATTTCTGGCCCTGAAGGCAAGGATGGGCACCTTTTGCTGTGTACAGCACCACAAGGGTCAGAATCGTCACTGAACTGTCTGTATGGATTGGGGAAGAGGCCTCTGGGCTGCTCTACCCAAAAGCAAAACTGTTTATGCTGAGCTAAATACTCAGGTTTTGTTACATACAGATTTTTAATCTGCAAAACCTCTGTAAGCAGAACTTCAACCCACGTCCACAGCAACAGAAATGGCCAAACTTTTAAGAAAATAGCTTGTTCAGAATGAGTAACACAGGGAATACACCTAAACAGAGAAAACATGAAAATTAACATGCTGGATTAAGGTATACTGGAGCACTCTGATAAATGTAGTTTCAAGTCTTCAATGCAAATTACCTATCGACCAAATCACTGGTGTATGTTAATCATGAAATTAGCACTAGTCTTCATACAATGTAAGTCTTTCCCATGGGGTCAGGGTCAGGTCGTTCCTAGAGGTTCAGGCTGTACAAGAGCCTACCACACATTAGCAGCCACAAGTTCAAGTCATACAGCTTGGTACTATGGGAGCACTCTTGTACTGGCATAATGGTGTTTACAAAGGCATTTTAATTCTTGCTGGGACAAAGGATAATCCGTTATGGTATTGACAAGAGTTTATCAAAGAATTGTTTGGGTTAAGTGCAACTATACAAAATAATATCTCAAATCGAAACAGGTTTACTGCTATAAAACCTGTGTGTGGATCAAGGCAAATTCTGTAACTGTTCCATGAAAAAGACGCATTTCTTATTTTAGAATGGAAAAATGCAGCACAAAGGCTAGTACAGGAGCTAAATGTTGTAAGATTTTCCTGTCTGATTCCTTAGAAATGTTTTATATTCCTTACACAACTCACATGGATTATGGTGAATTGCTCATTCACCAGTATTAGAATGCCCTTCTATATCATCTCCCAACAATCTTTATTACATGTATGATGGGCATTACATACACTTTGTGTATCTACATTTTACATGCTTTTCAGTCACTTAATATGCTCCAGTTCTGATGTCAAACATTATATCAGGAATTATTTTAACTGAAGTGTTTTAAGTGCTCCTATTTATACAAATGACAGAAATGACAGAAACCATTATACTTGGAGAGAACACTGTATTTTAGTACATGTTGATTTCCAGTCAGTTCATACTCTGTATAATAAAGACATATTGTGCTGATTTGCTATGTGACATCCAATGCTATCATGTCACCTATTTGCAAAAATAACGAAATATAAAAATAATTTTGTAATTAACAACAGGGAAAAGAAGACCTTCACCATATAGTGGAACAACTCTGAGATAATGTCTTTTCATTTTGATTGTCTCATGGCGTTTATTCTAGTTATTATAAGTTTGGGTTCCAAACTCTTTAGATTTTGCTGATGCCTTGATTGGGAAGTGGTGCAGATTTACTGCTTTTACTCCTAACTATCATTATTCCTTTCATAAGAATCTTCAAGATGTCCACAACCTTCTCTTCCTCTGTGTAAAATGGGAAGGACAGACCTCACTCCAGAAACAATATTCATTTGCCTTTGACTGGGATCTGGGGAGAAGCATTACATCTGGAGAATAAGAGTAGTTAATGAGGGAAATTGAGCAGCTACCAGTTGTCTGTATAGGGACAGAGCCTTTTTAATCTTCCTCCTTCATACCAGCCCCATTCTAGTTTGTATGATCGAAATATAAAGGGTCACAGTTGGACTTTTGGGAAGTGCAGGTTTCCTAATACCAAAAGACACACACCGTGGAAGCAGCAGATACATTTAGGTCCCAGTTATTTCCACCAGTGTAAATACTTTTATCACAGACTGATTAAAAGGCTCAGGAAAAGGAAAGTCCTTATTCCCAATGTCTCTCTACAGATATGTATAGTTGTTATAGATGACTCCACAAAAAATCCCCCACATCTTTACAGGAGAATGGACATGATAAGTGCCACAGTTCCAGAGCAACAGATATCAGGAAACGCAGAGGCAATCATAAGTTTTGCATGGTTGTTTTCTAATTCTGTGTAAAAAACATAGTATTTGGCAGACAGACTACAAGGCTTTTTTTTTTTTTTTTTTTTTTACAAAAATCATTAACATTTTAGTGTAACAGGATTCAAAACTTAGGGAATATATTCACCCTTCAATTAAAATTGGTAATGTTATGAAAGCAGAATACAATTTAGGCTTATAGTCAAAGTCTGAGCTTAACTATCTGGAAACTACTTACAAAGCCCTTAAAAAATAAGAATAGAGAAAAAAAAGTAGAACTGCAAAACAGTCACCGATTTCTCCCATTTGGAACCAAGCCTTCTGGCAAGTTAAGCCCAGCCTGCATTTCACATTTAAATCTGCCTCATTGGTATTAATTTCGGTGAAACCTGGCAGAAAGGAGGGAAAAAAACACAGCAGTTGGCATAAAGATAAGATACAGCAATACAACCCACCGTTCACTTCCATCTCAATCAACTATGTACCACTGAAGACTAGAGACACTGTATTTACTTAAATTGAAGTATGTGCAGTATTTCAGAGATAAGCACTCCCACAATAAATTTTCTGATGCAAGAATACAACTGATGTGTGGTGCCAGCATCCAACCTCTCAGTTTCATTTATTTTGAGATGGGTTACTGATGTAAGAATACAAGCAGATTACACCTGTGCAGCTGAACCTGTACTTGCCTCCCTGCAGAGTCTTCTCAGGTGGTTTCCAGTGCCATGAACACCAGTAGGAGAGTTCAGTGCAGACGAACAGTGCTTGATGATGATATAGTACAATAGTTCTAATTGTTCCTATTTTTAAAATTTTTATGTCTTCTATTAACAATTTTATTTGATTGATGAGTGCATAGTTTAATAATGTTAATTTTACTTTTTAAAAAAACCTTGCCTTTCCATTCACATTACTTTTTATGTGAGGACACATTTATATATTCTATTCTTTTAATTCCATATACTCAAAAAATCAATTAAGTGATACCGTAAGATGTACAGCAAACCAAGAATAAAACACAGTAAGCCTAAACAGGAAGCTGGAGAAGGAAATAAGGTGTAAATAGGAACAATACAGAGAAGACTTTTCAGAGTTTCAGTGGTTAACACTTGGTTGAACTCTGACTGCAGGTCTGCAGAAATACTGTGAGGAATAGGTCTCCACAGAAGATCCAGGCCCCTTTAATTATCGTTCCCAACCCTATTTAAATAGGTGCCCCAGGATGAAGATCAAAAATAATTCATGTGATCTTACTTGTTCAGGATGAGAAACAGTTCCATGGACAGTCTATCTCCTAGTTGATTAATGTGTCCCATGGAAACCTCACCTACTGCATCCTTCTGCCTCCTTAACCCACCTTTTTCAGTTAAAAGTACTGAAGAAGTTAACTCATGAAAGAATGATATCTAAGGGCCTTTTCAAGCATTAAAGCCTCTTTCTTTTAGAAGTACAGGGCTGTATTTTCTGTACCAGTTATTTCTATGCTATCTTTCCTCCAGCCAGTACGTATCATCATTCATTACCTTATGAGAGCAGCCACTGAGGAAAGCTTAGTTCATGAAGAATGTGTTTATGTAACAAATGCTAATGAAATGTTTTCGATGGATGGCAACCATTCATTGATTTTTTCAAAGTTGTGTGTGAACTAGGATAGTAAAGAGATCTAAAATAGGTACAAGTGTAGAGGAGAAACTCCCTGAATGCATCAGCATTCCTGGATTAGTTCCAGATATGTTTCAACATTTCAAAGTGCAAGTTCCGATGTGCCTTGCTTAATTTGGGCCTATTTCTGCCTTCACCAGGGATGGTTACATTGAGGTAAAGGTAAAAGCTGGAGGATGAATATAGAACTACTAAGAACTGTATTCTGCAAAGGACAAAAGGTAAGGATTACTGTTTTTCTAATGTAGATTTCAGTGCCATCAAAACTTCAAGCGTTTCACATTTGATGAGCATATTACATTAATTGTAATGTCTGCACATCTGACGTCATGCTAATGTGCTAAATGACAGCTAACAGCTGTCATTTGTGTGTACCACACTCTGCTTCAGAAGGGGTCTGGGGGCCATGGGTGTGATGTGCCACAATGCCTGCTGAAGGTAAAGGAGGTAGTGAGAGCCCAGCACACACACAACTGGACCCAAACTGGACCCAAATTGTTTGCTCTACATAAAATGTGATTAAATAAGCAGAAAAATGCACGTGTAACAAAAGTTTTTGCTTAGAAATCAAGGAGTACGCAAATATGAAATGCAGAAAGCCTCCTCAGTCCACTGCTTTAAATCCTGGTACTGCAGTCAATTCAGTGTCACCCTGAGCTAAGAGCACAGAATTTGGTAAGGACTGAAGGTCCTTAATGTAGACTATTCCACAGCGCACAGAACTCAAAGTTGCTACTTCCTTACAGCACCTCCTAAGCAACACATTCTTCGTAGTATTTCACTTATGGGAAGAACATTTTATCTTGGAAGCTTGAAAATACTTTGCTAATTCTGAACAGGTGTACGGGGAGAAGTTTGCTTGAGCAGCCTCACAGATTCCCTGCAATTTCAGCCTGTTGACTCTCTGATTTCCAAACCCTAACTATACTTTTCAGCTACACAAACAGCCCTATGCTAATTCAATTGTTTTTCTATATATCAAGTGCTCTTTCAGGGCCTGATTCTGAATAATGCTGAGTTTTCATACGTTGGTATTTTCAACCAGTGTGCAAAAAGCAAGTTACTGTTCCAAATGTAAAAAGAGACCCTTCCAGGAAATAAAACTAATATCCTGTACCATTTTGTACTCAATTGGACAGTCACTTTCTTTTTAAATATAAATAATTTATTTTTAAACATTCTCTTTAAACATTTCTATCTGACTTGGCAGATGCTTCTCCTATACTCCATGTTATCTTTCAAGAACATTTTGTAAATCTGATGTTCTACATTAAGGAAAAAAATGGCAGTGGGGAGGGGGGATTTTAGACTTATTCTGATTATTTTTACAATGAAATACATCTGCAAAAGTATGTTCTGTCATGGTCTCTTCAATGGTATAAGCCAGTACAAGCCCAAACAGATTGCCTGCCAAGGTGATCTATATGCTAGGCTACAGCAAATCTGATTTAAGGATGGAAGATAAGCCAACATTTTGTCTTCAAAGCACAGTAAAATTGACAGTGAATTGTTTATGTTTTATATGAGCCAGTCTATAATGAAGATTGTTAACTTTAAATCATGTTTCCTTTGACATTTTGTTGCATACATTCCTTAGGAGATGTTTTTCCAAGTAAGCAGGCTGTGAAAATGGGACTGTATAGTCAAATGTGACACAAATAAGGCCATATAGACTAAGTTCTCCTCTCCAAATAGGAGTAGTCTGCATGGGGTGAGGTAGATATACAAAGCTACAGCAATCCCTTAAAATCTCATTTCTAGTGAACCTACAGAGATACCTGTTTTAGTTCAGACCATTCACTGCATCCATTGAAAAAAGCTGCTAGAAAAAGAGGTCAACTCTTCGTTTTTCCCCAATTAGTTGTTTCAAACTAGGAAAACATGATTGTGCTTTTACTGTGGCAATACAGTATCACTAAAGCTTCTGTCACTGATATAAAACCAAGATGTCTCATTCAGTTAACATAAATAATCACAAGCACAACTGCTACTGTTGCAAGAAAGCCTGAGGCATTGTCTTGAGATGTGGAATAAAGGACCAGGGATGCTGCTTTCTGAATAAATGCCTATCACAATGGAAGGGAGGGAGGAAAGGAGAGAGGGAGGGAGGAAGGAAGGAAGCAAGGAAGGAAGCAGGGTACATTATGTATTTGAAATTTATACCACTCCTTTGTAACACTTCCAGAAAAGCAGCTGGGTGGTGTTACTCTTTTCTGTGGACCTAATAGTCTTGCCCTGTCACACCTGCTGCAAAGCTTTACCTCATAGCCCATCATTTTACGCTTCTCATTTCTCTCTCCGAATTTTTTAGTTGCCTCTGTTCTCATTGCCTTGAGCACAGGCTGCTGCCCTTTTCTTTGGGAAACACAAAAATATAGCCCCAGATCCTTCCTAACAAGCAGGTTTTGAAAAAATAAGGGTTAGTGTGTTCTGAAAACAGAAGTTCTTTGCTGTAATTTACATCTATGTAAATGCTTACTAAACATCACACCTTCAAATTCATTATGAAAGTTTCTTTTTCACTTGTCCTTTTAGTCATTTCTCCATCTCTCCTGGTTTTCCTAGATTCTGGTGCTTCTGACATAATCACACTAGATTAAATTATCTTTTCATTGTAAATCCCACCAGCAATCTATTCAGACCGCACCTATACAGAAGAAACTTACTTCATCTACAAGTCTTCATGTGATGAGAATTTGTGGAGAGTATTTGTTTTGACTCCAGACTAACTATACGGGTTTGTAAAATTACTTACTGCAAAGTCGCAGCCAGTGCTTTTCTTGATATCATCCACTGTCAGTCCTTCCCAGATTTCTATGAGAGTCAAGCCCTTCTTCTTGTCCACATCAAACACTGCCTACCAAGATCAAAACGCACACAATTATTTTTTTTATTATCAAAGCAGCAAACAGGGATGTAAGCAGTAATATTGTACAAAATGATGTGCTGAAGTGGGTAGCATTCCCTCAGTAACAAAAGATGCCACTATCAGCTGGTTTCTCTTTTCACTTTTCTGACTGATCAGTAGAGATTTCTGCTACTTTTTTTTGTACCTGAAAGAATTTAAAATACTCTATGTGTTAGTTTTGTGGGGAAAATGTACAATGTTCATCACTGCAGGAAATGAGGACCATGCCTGCCACTCCCATCTGGTGAGAATGGGAGGTCCAAAGGAAAGGGCTGAAATGTTCTTTGCTGCAAGACAGTGCTCAGCAAGAGAGCATGAAAGAAACAGGAAAAGAGAACATCTCCCCCATTGTTTTATTTCACTTTAAGGTCAGTAGTGAGTAGAGATCACCTCTGTCTGATTGTTTGTCCTACAGTTACTGCACACCCAGTACAAACACCAGTATTTTCCATAGCTAGCAATGGACAACATTTCCTGCTGTATTTAACAGAAAGCCTGGGCAGAAGTGGCTGCAGGAGCAAAGGTTGTTTTTCCTGATGTCTTCATAAGCTATGCACTCCACTTCCGAGACTTACATGCACATCACATAAAAACACCTGTAAAACAATGTACACTTTAATAGTGCCTAGCAGAGGGAGATACACAGGTTGCAAGCTAGTTGCCTGGGAAACCAGAAGGTTTAAAGTAATTTTCCTTAAAAATAAAAGTTCAGCAGCAAACAACCAGTGAAGATTGCACCTGAAATAAAAGTGGAGTTTTAAGCTCATCACAGAAGTGTACTGAAGTCTAGCTGTCCTCTGGGCACATGAGACTGCTTTATGGGACTAAAAAATGACAGCTTCTCTAAGTCTTAAAGGAGAAGCTGGGCATAAAGGAACATGAACACTAGGATGCTACTGTGGAAACTGAATTTGCAACACTATCTATATTCTGTTGTACATTTGTGTCGTCTCCTAATAAAGCCAGAAGATCTGGCAAGTGATGAATTTTAAGAGAAATTCTGCTTATTGTTTATTTTCTATCAGTCTTTGTTCCCCCTCATTTTCTTTGTACCTTACATTTGTATGTGGCAGTGAATAGAGGACTGGAAAAATTTCCACATTTTAATTTAATTTAAGCCTTTAAATGTAGCAATGTATCACTGGGAGAAAGCAAATTCTACATCAGCACCTTTGATGCATTCTACTTGGCATGATAGAGGGCTCACAGAGGGGCTACTCTAAGTCCTTAAGAAATGTAAACACTGATAATAAATGGAGTACGATTACAGCAAAAACCTTAAGTCACTTATCCTTTGCCGAAAAGATCCACTAATGTATTTCGAGCAGCAGCAATATCATATGCTCATATATACTTGCACTGGAGAATAAATTGTTTCACAAACAGAAACAAGTAACAACAAAAGACTTAAAGTTCTGCTACAGCTACATCTAAAACAGTTTGTAGTATACACCAAGGAACATGCCAACTGTCTAACTTATATGTGCTTTGCTTGGGTAAAAAAAGCAACACACACAAAAAAAAATAAAACAACCAAAAAACCTCAAGCTGTGATTACAGCCATACTTGAAGATTTGCATCTCACAGCAAATTTTCAGGAATACTTTGGGAAAAACAATGAGATACACATTTTTCTTGCCTTTGTTCTGAAAGTGTCTAAGGATACAGTTCAGCACGCTACATGTCAAAGCTTCAAAAGTAAAAACATGAGCCCCAAGACCTCTGGACCTGAACTTCAAGGGAGTCTTCTCCCTTCAGTGGCAACAGATACTAAACATATTCTTCATTTTTACTAAACTTTACTACTTTCATTTGGGATGGAGGAGGAATTTGTTAGCAAGAATTCAACAATCTTTAGATTTAGAAACTTTACCTTCTCTGTAATGATGCGGTCAACACATTGTTTCCCAGTAAGTG
>JAWMRA010000090.1:56015938-56036335 GCA_035584735.1 Pseudotriccus pelzelni | reverse complement strand
CTGATACATCTGAGCTTCGTAACACTTGAGCTGAAGATTATTGTATTACCAGTTGGCACTGAAGATGACATGCATTTCCTGATCTTTTCAAAGGCTGAATTCAATGATCTTAGAGGCTTTTTTCCAACCTAAATGATTCTGTGACTTTTGGAAGACATCCATCAGGCAGGATGTAAGAATAGCAATCTGAATGGAATGATTTTTTACTAGCTGAATTTACACAGGATTTGTTCAGCTAAAGGAAAAAGACTGCAGTGTAGATACAAAAAGCCTTAAGGTGTTCCAGTCTCCTTTAACTAAAAAAATTCTGTTGCTGAAGAACAAAAATGTCCTTAATCTTGCACAGCACAGTATGAAAAAGTTTTCAATTCAGTGCTCCATGTTTCAGTCATGTCCAAATCAAGTGCTTAGTGTAGACAATTCTTTTCACAACATGGAACAATTAGCAGTCATTACTTTACTATGTTTTGCAAAACATGTCAGTGATGGTATAGGGGGTAAGAACTTGACTTTTAATTCTCTCAGGCAGCATTTAGCAGATCAGACACAGACGCACAATGACTATCTAGACATTAAATAACAGCCTTCTATTCTATTCTTTTTTTCTTCATGGTTATAAACAAAGAGGTAGTTTAGCAAAAAATAAATTAAAAAAGAGGTTAATGAATTAGACTTCAGGTCCATTTGCCAAGTGCCTCACACTGGCCTAAGCATATGGAGCAAAAATTGGAACACCCTTCTACAGATATGCCCCTCCTGGTTCCTGATATGCTGTGATGTACAGATTTTCAGAGGCAGAGACCAGTTCTGGGCAATGCTATTTGCCACTGATGAATTTAACCTCATAAAGCAGTTTAGTCCCTTTCTTATAGGCTTAATTATTTCAGATCTTGTATCATTCTGTTGATCATCCATGATTTCGTTAGCTGGCTGTGAAAAGTGTTTCTTCTTGTTTCAACCATGCAGGTGGCCAACTTCAGTTAGGTGTCCCTACTTCCTTTATAAGGCAGTGACAAGCTCTTCTGCATCCACCTTCTCCACGCCCTCACTGTTTTGTATATTTCCTTGTTAACTCTCCTCAATACCATTTATTAAGCTGAAGAGTCTTCTACAAAGCTCATTTCATGTTCTGTCATCCAACTTCTGTATCTTTTGGTTTTCAATACATGTACAAATTTAGGTAATTAAAAATGTAATTAATTGGGGCTGAATGTATTTATTTCTATTTGTAACATACTACATAGTAGACTTGAAAAAGAGGAAAATTCTTTGCGTATGAGTGTTAAGACAGATACTAGTTTCATCCTCATAATTAACTGTAAATCATATTTTGCCCATGCTGCCTATTTCTATGTTAAACACTGCAGTGTCTGTAATGAAAAGAGGAGGGCTATTAAACTCTTGGAAAAATTTAATGTTTAACAAGCCATTACTATTCTACAAAAAAACTTGAAAAGGATTAAAAGATCTTTCACAAGATCATAAATCAGACAACACTGCGTGCAAAACTACCTATTGCAGCAACTCTTGAACATGTCCATTGAAGGTATTACCTATATTCTGTGTTTTCCACTGTATTTCCATCCATCAAATCTTGACTGCTGTTGATATACAGCAAGCTTTGGCACGTGATGCTAGATTTCTTATTTTGTTGGAGAGTAAGATGACAAAATTGTGCCTTTTACTGAAAAGCCAGCAGACAAGACAGTGTCTCAGTACACGCAGACATTTCCTTCACTCAGTAGCACACTGGGCTTCAAGCAGGATGAAAGATTGCTCCTCTGATGCATAGATTCAGATGCAGTTAAGTTTGCAAGAAAATATTTGGTGTCAAAAATTAAAAAGCAGTCAGGCCCAACATAAGGCTTCTGACTTTCGGAGCTGGCCTCATGGGTGCTATATTTGCTTGTCTATTAAAGAAAAAAACAGCACCTGAAAAACTTTAACAGCAGTTTCTGATCTCTAAACATGAGATTTCTATCTTTTACCATCTTAATTTTTGAGGAAACAAGAAGCATTAGTATGAAGACCCCAAAAAGAGACTAAGTAAGAGGAAAAAGTGCCATTTTTAAAAAAGAATAAAATAAAAATAATGCATAGAGTTTAGTTCAGCAATGCCTTCTCACAAAAGCAGAAGAAATAATTCATGAAAGCCTGTAACTGGCTCTCCTGAAGTGCATAGCAGGCACACCATGCACACCGGTCCCTAAAGTAGGTATGTACATGCAAAAATAAATGATTCTATGCCTAGATTGTTTGTAACAATGAACCCATCTGTGCTTTCACTTTCTCAGATTTCAGTACTCTCACAGAGAAAAAAAAACAGCAAACAATTTCCAAACACTGTTTTGAAAAAATATTCCGGCAATAGCGTCTCTAAAGAGAAAAACTGGCTTGAATAACCATGCCTGGACTCTGAACCTTAACCAAATTCCACAGTAAGTAGAAATTTAGCATAAATATTTATTCAGATCACATTAATACCTGAAGAGTGTGTACGAAACAAATAGGTAACTACATATGATCACAGCTTAGTATAAACTGAGAAACTACTACTTTTTTTTTAAGGGAAAATTAATTCTTTGATTCTCATTAAAAATCACACAATTGCTAATATATTTACTTACATATTTATGTATTTGCTATAGTTTACCATGCAAATTCCTTATGATGGCCTATAGGCATTCTGACAAGGATATTATTTTGAACAATACAGATTAATTCTTGTTGCAGACAAACAACAAATCTGGAATACTCAGAAACTAAACAAGAACTAAATTTTTTAACATTCGATATAGAGATTTTTGTCCTTCAGTATATTTTTCTTGCATTTTGCACAGTCCTGTGTTGGAATATTCAAATGAAAAGTTCCTTATGGTCTTTTGTGGGGGACTTATATCTATAGCACCCACAAAGAAGTCTCTAGATTAACCACTAACACATAATGATGTGAGGCAGCCTGCATCTCATTATGCCAAAAAGACCTGTTCTATTAAGCTGTCAGTACCAATTTGACTGGCAACTTCAAAGGTAAATACCTTTCCATCATAACAAGTATTTAGCCACGAGGAACCTCATTTTTCAGATTATTCTGAGGCAAAGAGCAGGGTAGCATCTACTGTAGCTTTGGCAATTGCCACCCCCATTAAATTTGCATGAAGTAGCTAAAAAAATGTATGCAGCTTTTAAACATCAAGTTAATATTTCATTTTTTTCCCATGGTGAATGATTCACTTACAAGAAGAAAGGAACCATGCTAACCTAGCCCCAGTTGCATCACCATAATAACTAGCAGCAAAACTATCAAATCCTCACAAAGGAGCAGAATTAGCATGTCTCTTTTTTTCCCTCTTTTTTTTTTTTTTTTGGTTATAGTACAAAACACTCATTGAGAAAGAAGCGGCAGAGCCTTACCTTGGCTGAGTGCTCCATGGTGACAACGACTTTGGTCTGTGCGCTGGATACTAGGTCCATGGCACCCCCCATCCCTTTCACCATCTTACCCTAAAATTGAATTTTAATGGAAATGTAACATTTTTATTATTAAAAAAGAAAAAAAAGGAGAGAATATTCTGGCTGCAGTGACAGCACAACATGGTCACTTTTTCCTGCACTGAAAACCCCACTACTTTCATAACCACTGTATTCAAACACACCAACAGAGCTTCACCAGAGTGAAAACAGCTGTGCCTTTCCAGGGTGAATATGATGTGAATAGGAGAAGAATAATGAGTATAACAAGAAGACCCACTGCCACGACTGGTGACCTGGGCTGTAACCAAAATCTGAGTAGTACCACTGGCTTAATGGGACACTGACACTGAGAAGCAATGAATTTAGTTCCAATGGCTCTGTCACTAGAAAAGGAAAGTGTTCATCCTCCTGTTGATAAAAATGCCATTACTTCCTCAAAAGAAATACTGGTTTATGAAATCTAGTAACAAGAACATCTGAGCACTATCCAGTGCTCAGTTTAGAAAGTCACTTGCCAATTTAGAAAGTCATGCCTTGCATCACTGAAACAGCACAAACCAATGTTTCAATCTGTTCCAGATGTCTGTAGAGGTAATTTCAGAACACAGGAAAATAAATAAATAAATGTGGCTCAGTATTCACTTGCATTTGTACCTCAAACTATACAATGCTTTCAGCCTCTGGACTCATTCTGCTCTCAAAGAGTGTCAGAACTGCACCTGTTATGACAGCAGCTGTCTTATGGCTTGGTGTTCAGCTACCTTTACTTTCACTTTCTGTAATGCTACAGCATTCAACCCCTGCCTGCTTCCATCACCTTAAACCGGATGCACTTGATCTTAGAAGAGATCCAGACTTGGCACACTTCTGACAGGAAATGACCATAAGTACAAAGTTCTACCAGCATGAGCAGAGCAATCATTTTTGAACAAGCACTAGACCCAATAATCAAAGATGGCAACAACCTCATATACAATCCAGAGCTGCTGAGGAAGGCAGAAAGGGCAGTAGAACATCGTGATAGGAGAGGTTAGTAGGAAACATGATGCAAGGAGGGCAACAAAGTGAAGGGCTTTGAGAGCAAGCTGTATTATAACTGAGGGCACTTGGTCTATTCAGCCTGGACAAGAGGAGACTGAGGGGAAACATTATCATAGTCTACAACTTCCTCATGAGGGGAAGTGCAGGGGCAGACACTGGTCTCTCTCGCAAGCAGTGACAGGACCTGTGGGAATGGCCTGAAGTTGTGTCCGGGGAGATTTAGTTTCAATATCAGGAAAACGCTCTTCACCCAGTGGGTGATTGGGCACTGAAACAGGTTCCCCAGAGAAGTGGTCACAGCACCAAGCCTGACAGAGTTCAAGAAGCATTAAGATAATTATCTGGGGTACATGGTGTGATTTTTGGGGCTGTCCCATGCAGGGCCAGGAGTTGGACTCCAGGACCCTTGTGGGTCCCTTCCAACCCAGAATATTCTCTGTGATTCTGCAACTTCTACAGATTAAAATAATTTCTCTCTCAAATATTTTGCATTTGCTCACTTTTAACTGATTATACGGGCAGTAATACAACATACGCTGTTTTATATATAAAACCTAAAAGTTTATGGTTAAATGACTGGAAAACTTCCTAGTACAAAGCTTTTCTCTTATACTTCCTTTTGCCAGCTATGTGATTCAGTACCTTATAAGAATCAGTACCTATGGTCCATGACAAAAAACATATGGAAGAGACTTGTCTCATTAAACTGCCAAGCCAGCAACTTATTAGTCTGTTGATCATTATGGTCTCTTGATTGTAATGAAGGGAATATTCACCACTGCCCCCTCCTTTTTTCCATCCCTCAAAATAATATTTTCCTACTGTTTGCAGAGAGAAGAATAAATCACATCTTCCTTTAACTATAAAAAATCCCTTTGGAACTGCTCTGTCCAGACTAATATTTAATATTAATCACATTAATTATCATGACTACTAAATATTTCTTTGCAAATACAAACATATCTCTGTCCTTAACTGCCTGATACTGCTCAGATCATTCTCCATCCTACCTGGAAGTAGAGAGCTCTTTGACTGCAGTGACCTCTCACCTACCTGCCCGAGGATCACTGACAAGATAATGCAGAAGCTGAAGATGACATATTATCTCCCCAGTAACTCACAGTATGTTTGCATTGAGGATTATGCTATCAATGCACCTGTCCTGACAATGCCATCTTCCAGGCCTTTTAGTTCTATTAACGAGTAAAGACCTACAGCAACAAGTAAATATCTGAAGAACCAAGTGCTGATGAAGGTCAACAACAAATTATTGCTGGAGAAGTCATACAAGACTGAGAGAATAGATTATCATCTTTTTGTGTACACAGAAACAGGAAAATGCAAGTCGAAGAGAGGGAGCTTCATCTGCTCCTGCTCTTTAGGAAAACATATTCATCACTGTAGGGTGGCGCCTGATGAAGCAAACCAATTAAGCATTAAATGCAACCAGCCAAGTAATTACATGCTTTTATGCTGAGGAATATACAAAGCAGAAGAGCCGTACATTGCCCTCGGGGTATCTACCAAACTACTCCAACTTGCACTTTCCCCCACACCATACTGGCCAGCTGCATCCTAAATTTGAATTAAAATATTCGAGACTAAAAGGTGATTCCAAAAAGACACTTTGCCCCTTTCTGCCCCCTGCTCTCTCCGTTTATTTATTTAGGATGATTTTTGGTAGTTCCCAATTGCATTGGTGCTGCTAATTTAAGAAACCAGAAGCAAAGGCTTAAAGCAATGGTAGAGCATTAGCAATTTGAACCATTTTTATAAAACTCACTTCACCAGCAAGAGCTTGAAGTGAGAATAGAGGATTTTTGAATTAATCATGTGGTTCTTGGGAGCTCAAATTTTGGCAATATTACAGAGAGTTAGGTAGAGGACACAACCACATTTCCTTGCAGCTTCTCAGATACAACAAAAGGTGAGAATGCTGCTTTTCCCACTGTGCTTTCATCAGCACTTCTTGCTAAGTCTCAGTCCAAATAAGACGTGGAAATTTTGGCCCTAATGGATTTTTCCTTTTTAATTGAGATAATCAACTTTTCTGCTTCTTCACCATCATAAATCCACATAAAATTACTGCAACTTCTTTTAACACCTACTTATAAGAAACTGATTGTTATTGTGGTGATGGGGCATCTTTAAGAAAATAAGAGAGAAGGGTACACACTTTCTCATTTAATGTCTTCATATCTGAACATCATTTGAGTGGTCAAAATACAACATCAAAGGGATCGAGGAATTAATTTAGCCTAATTAATAGTAATTACTAAATAGTAATTACTAAACAGAAACCTTCCTATTCATTTGGTCACATGTGGCACACAAGACAACCTGGCATTCCACAGGAAACTTGTGAGTCCTCCAGTATGGGTGAGACAGTCAAGATATTTTTCAAGAGAATGTGAAGTTTTCCCAAAGTGGTATTTCAAGCAAGCAAGAAAGATGTCATAGCAAGCAGGAAATGATTTATAAGAACATCCAAAGAGACTAAAAAGAGGTAGCTGAGAGTAAAGAGGAAAACTGAGGAGCCTTCTAACACTATTTAGGTCTTGAATCCACACTAGTGTCTTAAATCTTTCCTCTATATTCTCCAAGGAATACAGATTTTTCTTCCATAATTGAATTTTATAGCTACTCCCAACGTCATAGGATAAAACACACCTGAACTGTTCTAGTTAAGTTAAAGTAACATAATCTTTTGAGACAGACACATATCGCATCAACAATACAGCAAAGCAGATGCTAATGATGTGTTCAGGCAACAGTGAAAACTTTTCAGGAGTGAAAGCAGCTAAGAATGCAGCTTGAGTAATTCCACTTAAAACTGAGTATCAAAGGACAGGCAAGGTAAAAATGTATACCTGTTTGGAAAGGAACTGATCCACTTCCCTATTAAGAGTCCTTGCCAATGTTGCCAGCAGCCTTAATACTGAATTAAACAAACACCATTTACTCTGAAATTTCTCTTTCCTTCTACCAGATAAAAGAATACACGTGCCTCACACTATGCCCAAAGTTAGTGAAACTGCTATTACAAGAAGGCCTACAGAAGATAACCAGAGCTTCTAGTTTAACCTGTAGGCTTCCCATTCAACCTCAATTTTCACACGTTCCCCTGAAGACCTTGAACAAGCTACCTTGAATGACAGAGTAAAGAATTTAAAGATGTCAGCATTGTGTCTGACAGCCACAGACACAAACTAGGTGGCAGATACAGAATTTATTGCCAGACTCAGCTTTCCTATGAAAGGAAATGACTGTATCGTGCGAGGGACAGCCACTAAAATTCAGAGCAACTGGAACACTATGAACTCCACAGAGAAAAGCAGAAATGAAGGTAATGCAGTGGACACAAGATACTGCCATCATGACCACAGTCATGCTAATGCTGCAGTCAAAAGTATGAACTGAAGACCCCTCCAAAGGTTTCTGCTCTGCCCCCCCTCTGCAGTGGTGTGTAGGCACATTAGCGGTGTGAAACACACATCAGTCCCACAGCTCTCCCTCTCTGTATAGGTATCATCTGCCTTTATGCATGTGCCAGCATCAAATGATATGCACAGCACAGGTAGGGGGGTCACCAGAGCCACATATACCTATTCTAACAAAAATATCCCGTCAACTCTTGTGGAGTTCCATGTGGTTGGTTGTTCATGTTAGTTCAAACCTTCATGTTCTACAAAAAAGGATACTGATCAGAAGGTAATATTTAAAAAATACATACGCAGACATCTACTTTAACTTCACAAATAGGTAGATGACAATTGTTTGCCCACCGCTAACAGTCCTGTCCCATGAGAGGTATGTTTGTAGTTGATTCTAAAATGAAAGCCACAACTCTTCCAGATTTCACTTTTTTTCAGTGAAAAAGACTGGACAATGACTGTATCAAAAAAGATGGATAAAGTTCAAGATTAAGTGTTCTGAACTACAATTCCTGTCCTATTTTCCACTGATTTTATGTCTTTATATGTCCCACTTACAGAATTATTGTAATTATACTGTCAACTAGGATGGCTGATTAGATTTTACTCTGAGAAAAAAAAACACACGAAAAACACTAGGAAATCATTAATGGTATTTTTCAATCAGTAGAGTGGGTAATGCAACAACACAAGAAAAAGTTACTAGTGGCTGAATGCAACAAAACTGAGCACACTCTAAATACACAGTCAGTCAAAGGTATTTTTTAAAGGATCCAAAAAGAAAAGGATTAGCTGTAATGCTTAGCCATATAGAAAATGGTCTGATTTTCAGGAACGCTAACCTCCTAACACACATGCAAAATGAAAAGCAAAATTTAAAAATAAGTCTAATTTTTGAAAGAATGGAGCATAAGCCCTTGAATGACTTTTTCTTGGCAAAACGTATTAGTAACTCTTCCCTAAAATGTAACATACACAAATACATGCACTAACTGTATTTTCATCTCTACTTTTCATAATCAGAAATTTAAGGCAGCATAAATATGTGCAAGACAGTTGGTCAAATTTTATTCTTTTATTCTCCCATAAACCTAGCTTGAAATAATCATTGGCAACAGTTTTGAATGACAGAGTGAAATTCAAATGAATACACCAAGCAACTGCATCTCAGGAGCAATGTAAAACAGTCTGTGACATGCTTCATTGAAATGGATTTGCGTTACAGTGATGAGCGTTTTTCAGTGTAATGGGACAATTAAGCTGTCCATTTACCTTTGCATACCAGTTCCAAAACACACAGCAT
The DNA here is from genome assembly GCA_035584735.1 of Pseudotriccus pelzelni. Taxonomy (NCBI): domain Eukaryota; kingdom Metazoa; phylum Chordata; class Aves; order Passeriformes; family Tyrannidae; genus Pseudotriccus; species Pseudotriccus pelzelni. The sequence goes on along the minus strand of JAWMRA010000090.1, from coordinate 56,027,083 downwards.
AGCATGCAATAATTAAATTTTACGGCTAACATAATACCAGTCTCGCTTGAGAGTGATGGTTCTATATCGTAGTAACAATTTCTATCACTAACCCACAGATCAGAAGTCCTTTGACATATGCTTGTATTTTTGAGACAGGCAGAATTTCTTCATCTCTCATTATACAGATGCCTAATGCACAGCTGCCACTTCCCACATTGAAAATTTAAGAGAGTATGAATAAAATACCATCGAGCTCCTACATTCCTTCTGTGAAGTCTGAAGAGAAATAAACAGGAAGAAAATTGATAGAGAAAGCTCTCAAAAGGGTGGAAGAAGTAGAGCTAACACAATATGCTCCCTTTTTCCTTTGTGGCTCCAGGACTCTTCCAATGGTGATAATTATGTGCTGCAAGGGCTCTGCAGGGCTTTCTGGCACATGTTTGTTGGGAGATAAGTAGCAAGCTAATATACTACAGTAGACTTAATTTCAAGAAGTGTGTCTGCAAAACCCTAATACATCTGCAGATTAAAACAATGTCCCATTGAAAAGTAGGTTTGGAAGGAGACACAAAGTAAGTGCAGGTCCTGTCCCTCTCCTTCATCTCCTACTGATGCAGCCCCACTCATGTCCTAATTTTCAGACAACTTGATACAACTATTGAGAGAAACCCAGTCACTGAGTTAATTAACCTGTATGTTTTCTAATCATACTGAATTTAGCCAATTTGTAGCCCTTTTTTTACAGTTAATAGTTAAAATACCTTTCCCAAAATTTCTTGCAAGTTGAAACAAAACACTGACAGTTTAGTGCATTCAGTGCAACAGAAATACCAAGGTAACTAGGAGAGTTACTAGACAGTGTGTCTGGATTCCAGATGAAAATAAGCCTTGTGCAAAGACAGTCCTATTCTACCAAAGTGACAAAGAGGCTGCAATAGGGCTCTTTGGAGAAGACCTACAGTGCTCTCAGGCATTCAAGGGTGCATTCAGGGAGACTTGTCCTTTCTTCCATCATTAAAAATGGTAATTTCAATTCAAAAAAACTTGTGCTGTGGAGCCCTTTGCTTCTAGATTTGGCACTTTCAATAACAATTAAAGGCAAAAATAAAACCAAAAAACCATCACACAGTCACAGACTCAGCTGGTCTCTGCCAGTTTACTTTCATTTTAAAAATGTCTTTATTAACAAAAAGCAGTTCACTTGGTGGTCAAAGCATCCCAAACTGTGCAGGAGATGTACTTGACAGGTCTGTAGAAAAACTACTAATAATGTATGAAACTATATTCCTAAAGCCTTAGGTTATACTCACCTCTACAGATTGTAAATTAAAAGATTTATTATTGAATTGGAATTGGGTTTCCTCATTTCTTCTTTTCAGATAATCTTCTTTGATAAAGCTTAGAATATCTGTATAATTTTCTTTCATTATATTTCATTATTAATGCTTTAATCCTTTAGGTTTGGCTAGTCCAATTCAGAGCACTGAAATCTAAGGCTGCTGCTTCTAATATTCAAGAATTATTTATTTTTTCCCAAGAATGATCCAGATTTATTTAACTAAACTACATCTCCTGCAAAAATTACATCACTTTCCTCTGCAGCTAACTAACTGCATTATCTTAGCAATGAAAACATTAATTTTATGCTCCACCAGAAGAATATACAAAGCTAGAGTTAATTTTCTTGTTCAAAATTGTATTTGGTTTGTATTGTTTGTAGAGAACAGAGACGCTAAATAGTGTCATCCCTGAGGCAGCTGTTTGTTAATCCTGGACACTCGGCTGGTGGCTTAGGAAATGGCCACCCTCTGTGGCACCTCTCGATGTATCCTGGCTGCCTCTGTGAATTTGCACAAATTAATAAGTCCTTAGTACTCTTCTACTGTGAGTATTAAGTGCCATGTGTGCCACACATCTCTTAAATAACTCCAGGGATGCTGACTCCACCAGTTTCCTGGGGAGCCTGGTTCAAAGCTTGACAACCTTTTTGGTGGGGAAATTGTTCTTAATATCTAATCTAAACTTACCCTAAAAACCTTGAGGCTGCTTTCTCTTGTACTGACACTTGCTGGAAGAAGAGGCCGATCCCCATCTCTCTACAACCTCCTTTCAAGTAGCTGTAGAGAGCAATAAGGTCTCCCCTGAGCCTCCTATTCTGCAGGATGAACACCTCCAGCTGCTGCTCACAAGACTGGTGCTCCAGACCCTTCACCAGCTTTGTTGCTCTTCTGTGGGCATGCTCCAACAGTTCAATGTCTTTCCACCACCAGGCATCCTTCCAGCCACTCTGCTCAGGCTGCAGTGCTGCCTGGGGTTGCTGATACCCAAGGGCAGCACCCAGCACTTGGCCTTGTTGAGACTCATACCACTGACCTGAGCCCATCGATCCAGCCTGTCCATATCCCTCTGCGGATCCTTCCTGCCCTCCAGCAGATCAACACTTCCCAATCTCGTGTCATCTGCAAACTGACTGAGGGTGCACCCAGATCCCTGATACAAATATTAAACAGGGCTGGTCCTAATACTGAGCCCTGGAGAACACCACTAGCTTCTGGCCCCAGGTTGGATGCAATTCCGTTCACTAGCACCTTCTGGGTTTGGCCATCCATCCAATTTTTTACCAGTCCAATGTCCACCTATCTTAGCCATGAGCCACCACTTTCTCCAGAACATTGTGGGAAATGGTGTCAAAAGCTTCACTGACGTCAAGGCAGACAACAGCCACAGCCCTTCCCTCATCCACTAAGCAGGTCACCTTGTCATAGAAGGAGATCAAGCTGCACAAAGCAGGAGCAACCCGCCCTTCACAAACCTGTGCTGGCTGGGCCTGATGCCCTGGTTGTCCTGTATGTGCTGCATGAGGACACTCAGGATGATCTGCTCCATGACCTTCCCTGGCACTGAGGTCAAGCTGACAGACCTGCTATTCCTGATCCTCTTTATGGCCCTTCTGCACATCCACCAACCTCCAGTCACCAGGGACCTCCCACATCAACTAGAACTGATGATAAATGATAGAAAGTGACTCAGTGAGCATTTCCACCAACTCCCTCAGCACCCTTGCATGGATCCCATCTGGCCCCTTGACCTGTGCGTGTCTAAGTGGTGTTGCATGTCACTGACCACTGCCTCCCGAATTATGTGGGCTCCGTTCTGCTCCCTGTCCCTGCTTCCCCCCTCAGGGGGCTCAGTACCCAGGGAACAACTGGTCTTACTATAAAAGACTGGAGAAAAGAAGGTATTAAGTACCTCAGCCTTTTCCATGTCCTTTGTCATTATGTTCCCCCTGCAGCCAATAAAGGATGGAGAATTTCCTTAGCACTCTTTTTGCTGTTGATGTATTTATAGAAGCACTTTTTATTGTCTTCTGTGGCAGTAGCCAAATTAAGTTCTAGCTGGGCTTTGGTCCTTCTAATATTCTGCCTGCATAGCCTCATGACATCCTTATAGCCCTCCTGAGTACGCTACTTTCTCAATTAATGTTATGCTGCATAGTTGTATTTTTCACCTGTAGTAAGTTTCTGCCTACTGAAGTCTGATGTCACAGGCATTTCATCCATTTTATCCTTTCAGATTCATCAACTTCCAGCTGCAGGGTCTCTTCACTGTTGTTTCAATGGTTTTCTGCATGTCAGCTGTATCCGGAGCTATATTAACGTTGTTTAATGGTAAGGGATGTTCAGAAATGTGTATTAAAAAGACAGAGGCTTTGGTGTCACAGAGGAACACTGCAGAAGCTCTAGTCTTTTGTTTTGACCTGTGCCCACCCTCTGATTCGTGTCACAACAGCAGTCATAGTTATGTGCCTTCTATTAGCAAGGATGGAGAAAATAAAAGCAGTACTTTGTGCAAGCTGTAGCTGTAGTACTTTGTAGAAAGCTTCTGCCCTTGCAGAAGGGCAGCAGAAACTCTTTCATAAATGCTTCTATTCTGAGGGTCTCAGAAAGACACCAGTAGAAAGAAACTACAAACAAAGCAAGTACACACAGTGCTACGTGCAGTCAATCCCACAACTTCTAAAAGCCCAAGTGAGACAATTAATTTAAATTGCCGCAGGAGCCAGGACTGCTGTGACAGTGCGTGGCCATGCTGCTGCTCCGTACGTGCTGTGGATTGCCATCCTAGCAGCACTTTCTGACATTAGCTTGAGACAGACAGATACACAGATAGGTCAGATGTGTCCTGCACTCATAAGCTCAAATGTTCTGGCTGAACTGAAATACTGGCTCCATCCAGTAGCTCCCAGCAGTGATGGGCTATCTGTTCTGGCCTATCTGCCCTACTCTATGGCTGTGATCTCTGCACTTCTCTTCCATGTCTCTTGGCCAACTTCCCCAGTTGCACACTGTTCCCAGGGGCTCCACAGAAATTTGCCACCTCCTTCTCCTTTCCCTCCTCAGAAACCCTCTTGTTAGTTGGAGAAATACCAAAGTGAGGAAGACAAAAAGCCATTAAGTAGTAGTGCTTAATGGAATAAAATTACCAACAAATGCCAGAAGTAACTTCTGCCTAAGCAAACAGCATTGTTTACTGCATGTGCTCAAAATATTCACACTCTCTTCTTCCTTCACTCATGGGATTTTTCTCTCCATTAAGAATCAGCAGATAAGAGCAAAGAAGGGGCTGTAATTATTGCAATGAGACTTCCTTAGCTCAGTTCCTAATAGTAAGTGCAATCAAATACATACATGCACACACTAGGGCTCAAGCGTTATCAAGCTCTTATGGAATAGAAAGCATTGCTTCATGATGGCAATAAAATAAAAATAAAAGCAAATACCATCAATACAAGAATTCAAAAGCTATAGTGTATAAGAAATGCTTAACCAAAGCTAAATGAAAAGTGAAGTCAAAAATGTTACAACAAAATACATCTTAAAGTTTCCTTGCAGAAACCTTGCAACTGAAAAAGAGATACGTCTTGCTCATAATTAAATTTAACTGACAATAATATGTCATCATATAACAAGAAAAACAGGAAGATCTGAATGTCTATAGGTCAGTTAATCCCATTTAAAAAATCTGTACTGTAGAATACAAGCAACACATCAATAAAGCAGATTAAGGACTATTCATCTAACAGATTTCAATATAAGTAACCAAGAAGAAATTACTGCTGATTGGAAATGCTCTTGGCTGGATTTACGGAGTGTCACTGGGCATGTTTACTCACAGATAAATAAAGACTTACTGCAGAAGAAATCTGCAGACAGCCAAAGGTTAGGAAGTGTGGAAAATGAAGATAGCAAAAACTCACAGGGACCCATGTGGTGTATGCCGCAGTATAAAGTAAAAAGGTACAAATTGAAGATAACAAAAAGACAAACACTATCTTTTCTTTTATACTTCCCTGTATTGAAAATACAGAATTTATTCATAAGTTTGTGGTTGAACAGAAAGGAGAGGCATCTTCATAGTTAAAATAAGCAACACCAGATATGGAAAATAATGTTCTTGAGATATATAAATGAAAAACTAAAATCAGTACCTTTTATAGACCATAAAGCACTGAAGACAGTAATAAGTAAATCTGCACAGTTTTAAGAAAGATTACAATCAAAGCTTCAATGTTGCAAGAAATATATTTGTAAATGATTCTGTTCATTAGAATAAAATGTTGCCTTCATCTTTTGATTGTTCAGATCTTGAAAGACAAGTCATAAAATTTCAGTGAAGAATTTCAACATCATGATCACAAAAATCAGCTTAACTTCTTTATACCAAAAAGGATTCTGAAGGAAAGCAAAAATTGCATAAAGCTACTGGAAAAGTGCATGTTAGTCCATGAAAGCGCCGTGTGGTATTGTAAGTATTATTTGTGTCTGTAGTATCTGTTCAGTCTAATCTAGGACACAAGTTAAAGTTCAGATTTCAGAAGCAGTTTAGACTTTTACATGCTTTGCTTCAACACATTCTCCGGTTGTGATGTATCTTTGGAAACAGATGCTAACAGGAATTAAACAAGCTCTGGACAGTCAACTAATTATACTGGGAAAATATGTGGACTTTGAAGTTTATCTACATATAGCAAAAGCTGAATTTTCACCTCTTCCTCAGAAGACAACTGTAAACATATGATGAGCAAAAAATTAATTTTGATTCAATGCTTAAATAATACCAAAATTTCATACCTTGGGACATGAAATATAAATAGATGTAGTTCATCAAGTTTAGAAAACGCTTGTTGGGCATGAATAATTTGCCAAATAAAGAATTGACAGAGCTATGAAAAAAATCCAAAAGTTGGCATAAGAAAATACGTTGATTTTAACTGCAAGTTTTAATTTAAATTTTAAAAGTCCTGTAACTCTATTTGCTATAATGAATAACAACTCTGAACACTGCTTACTAAAAAGCTTTGGAACATATAAGGAAAGTCCTAACAAAAGCCAATGGGAATGGAATTCAAAATTCAAATAGCCATCCCAAGCAGATGAAGTCAAGCGAGAAAACAAGTGGTGAATTGCTCCAGCTCATGACATTGCTTTTCAAGAATGACTGCTATACTGACTAGCTCTTAGATTCAGCACACATGCAACCGCATCAAATTTCATATTGCCAAATACCAATACGGTTGGTTGAAATAACTGGCCTTTTCTGGCCTTAAAATGATTATTATTAATGATTATTCAGGAGTACTTTTTCCAAACGTTTCAACTTCATGAGCTATCAGCAGAGGTGCATTTTTGCTGGTTTACTAGGAATACTTCAGAGCAGTAATCTTTATTTATTACTTGTTCACTTGGGTATTTTGAAAAATACTTTTCTTGCCACTTCAATTTACAAGAGCAACAAAAAAGCAAACAATTTAGTTCTTCCTATCTAAAATTCAATGCACAGCTTGAGTAAACAGAAGGCTTTACCAGGTGCAGGAAAATTCAACACCGCTTTAGTAGGATCAAAAGATTGTCAAAGAAGAAAATCTCAGGAGTTAAGAAGTCTTGAATATAAAGTATACTCTAAGGACACATTTATATAGTGACTTTCATTTTGTAAAATAATAATGAGAATGTCAGACTAAGGCAACACAGCTAAACAAAACCTAGAATTTGTCTGACAACTGAAATAAAAAGATGTATAGATTATAATCATCTAGAACTGCGCCTACAAGAAAACTTCTAAATACCTTTTACACAAAAACATTTAGTTTATACTATAACAACTTTAAATAATTTTTCTAGTCTCCTTTCAAAATTTTGACAAAGAATGTAATAATTCAGAATAATTTTTAAAGGCCACTACATAAGCAAGTAATTTCTACTTCTACAAAACATCACAACCACCACAAGATAAGATAAAAGAAGTGCCTTCACTAAACCAGCTCTACTTCACCCAGTAAAACAAAAGAGTAGTTCTTAGCCTGATATGAAGGGAAAAATACCTTGCTTAGCCTCTCACTGATATATATGTGCAGAACCAAGCCAATAGTTTAGATTCCTTACAATAGCTTACATCAAATATCTGGAAAAATACAGTTTACAACATGTAAGTTCTTTTAAGAGAGCTATTTAAAATATGCAATTAGAGTTTGAGTAACATATCACACCTTTGAGAATCAGAACCATGGATAAATCAGGTGGACTCCAATCTTAGTCACCTAAGATTTCAACTCCTTGAAAACTTACACTACCATAATTTTGCCTTGGCTCAAATAGCAAATATAGGTTTAAAAATGTAATCTGATTTATCCTTTATATTTCTAGTGACAAGTTCTTGTAGCTCAAGACAAAAAAAGAAATCAGAATAGGACAAAGCAAAGTCAACCAGTATAATCTTACTGCACATCAATACTTGGACTCCTACAGTATTACCTGACCATCAGATTATGTTTAAAACACCAAGTTCTATCAGCAGACCTAAAACAGCAATAGAAGAGCACACAGATTGGTGGAGTAACAGCAGCACTAATTTTCAGACCTCATTTTTTCACCATACTAACTGGATGACACTGCAAGTAGAAAAGAGTCTCGAAAAAATAAGCACTTTTATCAGTGGGGTCTGAAAAGATCTAGCCAGCACTAATCCAGCTGTTCTCACACGTATGACCATAAAACCAGGTTACGCTATGAGAACACCTAAGAAAACTGTTTTCTTATGGATTTATCTCTTATGTGTCATATTTCAATCTAGCCATAACTCCTCCACAATCACTACAACTGCCCACAGACACCTGGAATAGCCCTTCACATAACCCTTTCTCGCAGATCTGCTTGTGTTACCTCCCACATTAGACTCTTGTCCCTTCTCAATAAAAGCACCTTAATGCTCCAACCACTGTTCCACAACTTCCATGCTCACAGGTCTGCTGCAGAAGTCACAGACTGATGGGTTCAACTAATGCTTTCCAGGAGACAGGACATTCTTGAGTTCTCCCCTACTCAGTTTTCAGTTTTCAAAGACTTTCCCAAGATCTTTAGCACTGCTCAGGCAGACAAAAATACCTGAAGCCGGGTTAATAGGAAAATTTGTTTCTGGACACCTCTGACACAAAGACATGTCTAGATGTGGTATCTTATTGAAAGCCATGGAAAATATTGAACTTGTCAACAGTATGAAAGTTACGTATGTTGTTTAATGTTAAAACATAAAGTTTAAAGTTTAAAGTTTAAAGAATGGCTTACTGTCATCAGCTGCCTAAATAATACTGGAATTAGCTTACATTTCCATGGTTCTAACCTGTAGGTCTGCTTGGCTAAATACAGTGGTACTGCTTCCTTCTTAATGTATTTGAAATGGTGTGATCTGCTGACAGGAACATTGAGAAAACTAATGCAGGCATTTTTTTATAATTTTATAATGAGCTACACGCTATTTTACACTTTTCTTCAAGTTACTGCTCCAGTGCAAACATAAGAGTTGTCACTCTCAAGAAAAAGCATCAGTCCTCAGCAAAAAAACCTGTGACATTTGAAAGGCATAAGAGGAAGGAAAAAGGCTTGCATCAATCATACTTTGCTTTTCACAGTGCTTAGTGCAAGCACAGTTTTAGAGGAAAGTGGATTGCCTGGTGCCAGCAACATGCAGAAAAAATGCACATACCCTCTATTTTAATGCTTTGAGCTTCATAGCCCGTGTTCTACTTCTGCCCTTTTCTCCTTTGCCTGACTCTCAGCTATACTTACATTATCCTAAATATAGTGACAGTAGTTCAAACACCTACTTACAGGAATCATCCAGTTGGCCAGGTCACCGTACTTGGACACCTGCATAGCTCCAAGCATTGTCAAGTCAACATGGCCGCTGGCAATAGAGAGTTGCAATTAGCATATCATGTTCAAGTAACAGCCCACAAACCTTAACAAGCTTTTCTTCATTCTCATTACATCAATTTAAAAATGGTGGCACATGACAGAGATAGCAACCACTGCACCACATGTGTAGTTGGGTTTTTTTCCCCTCTAGATGTATCCCTGGTGCAAATTTCTCTTTATGCCTACCGAGCCTCTAAAACATTTCTACTTTTGTCAGGTTTTGGATAATTGCATGCACACTCCATCAGCTCTGAACTTGTACTTTTAAGTGCACTCCTTCACATATTTACATGCACTCATTATCTTCTCAGAGCCATTTGGATTTAGTGTTTGTTTGCATCCAACCTCCTTTCCGAAAAACAAACAAAAAACAGGTGCAGAGGGTGAATTTCCATTAAGGAGGTGGAATGAGGATCACAGTTGCAAGCTGAGCAAAAAAAGAGTGCAAGTACAGATTAGATACTTGGAAATGACCAAAAAGCAGCTGTTAAAAACATAGTTATAAATGTGTTTATATATGGCCAGGTGGTGGTAGGCACGAACATCATTACAGAATCTATTCGTTACAGTGGGTTTTTTATTTCCAATAGATAGAGTAATCCTCTGTAAACCATCACTGATTAAGTCCATGATAATTTTACAGGTTTTTAAATGCTAACCACATTTGAAAGAAAATACTAATGAGTTCAGTCATTGACTCAGTTTGTTCTTTTCCTGTTTCAAAAAGATCAGGGTTTGTATTGTTACATACCCTCTTATCATTGCAAATGATTCATCGCTAGAGAAATAGGAAGAACCTGGAAGAACAGTCACTGTCTCCTTACCTGTAAAAGAAATAAGCTACAGTATGCATGTATTTTGTTTCTTTGACAAATCAAGTCACAGATATTAACCATGAAATAAGGGCTTTTTATGAAATTCCTTTGGAGTCACTACAACTATGGACCTGATTACCCTTACTGTGTCACATGTCACCCTAATCAATCATACTGAATTGTGAAGCCACTTATTTTCAGTTTTTAATGATAGGATTGCCTGCTCTTTGACCACCTGCAGTTCCAGGCAAGACATCACTAAAACCAGAGTGGAAGAAATATCTGTGGACTTTAGCTTTTGGCACAATTCATAGAAAAAGTGAGAAGTCATGAAATAGAGAAAGAGAGGGTCTTCAGGAGACAGGGAGGCTGCAAGAAAGAGTGAGTGGATCAGCTTGAACAGTTTACAGTGCTAACGAGGTAGAATACAGAAAAATAAATGACAGGTCTAGTCTATTCTTGCTTTGTTACAGTGCACAAGAAAATGTGCTTCTGAGTGCTGTACTGTTCTCTGAACAATGCTTGGGTCAAGCAATGGAGCACACCTGGAAGCATCTTATTTGTCTGTCCAGGGTTCTTTTCTTCCTTTCCTGCCAATTCTTTGAATCAGTCTAAGCAACAACCATATGTACAGGGTGCCTCTGAAAAGGCATAAGAAAGACAGACAATGCTGAAATTATAAACCAAGCATGGGAAACTTGAGAGAAAAAAAAAACCACAACCTGAAATATTTTAGCACCAGATGACATTGAAAAGAAATAGCGGAACAACAAAAGAAAAGGGAAATAAGGCATCATTAAACAGTTTCCATAAAACAGTGGAAAAAAGACAGTAACATTAACTGAAAGGATAGAAAAAGAGAATAAAATACTGTAGAAAAATTAAAACACAGATCTGTGATAGCTTCTTTAATTACTGAGTTCACCCGATGGATCTTACATACTAGTTGTATGGAAATTAAATTTTGACACACAGAATAGTATTGAATTGAGGTCATACAAGTGGTCTTGCAGTCACACCACGAAAATTCACCCATGCTAATGCCCAGACCTGCTGAGACCACCTGAATTGTCCTTCCCTCCCAGTCATCCACCCAA
>JAWMRA010000090.1:55935178-55947713 GCA_035584735.1 Pseudotriccus pelzelni | reverse complement strand
ACGGTGCAGCACCAGGACTCCGTATCCTTCGCGCGGCTCGGGGCGCCGCGGGGCCCGGCCGGGCACGGTGAGCGCCCCAACCAAGGGGGGGGCGGGCCGAGGACCAGGCGGAGGGCGGCCCTCAGGGCGGGGCGCAGGGCATCCCCGCGAACGGAGCCTGGGGGCCGGCCTGGGAACAGCGGAGCGTGCCCGCGGACGCCCTCGGTTTAATTGTGAAAGGTGCAGCCGGCCTGCTAAAGTGCTGTGTTACCCAGCTGCTGTTGTAGATACCGCGAGGGCGGATGAAGCCACGTGAAAAAGGAGAGGGAGCGAGGCTCCTGCTGAATGCCTTTCAGTGCTAAGGAAGCATTATGTTCTTCCTTCAGATACCTTCCTAGCAAAAGGCTCGGCTGCTCTGGACAAGCTGGAGGACCTCTGTAACGAAGGGAAAGAGCCTCCTTCTGCGCTTTTTCAGCTCTATACTCAGGTATTGTATTTAAAACATCAAGCTGACTTTCAAAAAATTCTGTGCAGGTTGTGAGAGAGGCTTTGGTGTAAAAAGGAAGATAGAGCAGAAGGGGGATATCTTGTTACTTGTTGTGTATGGTGAAGATCCGTGAAGCACGTGGCTGCACTTGATTTGGATAACTTGGGAGTCCATAATAATTGCACTGATACTTTAGGGACAGAAAGGGCTTTGACTTTACAGTCACTATCAGCAATCTTCCAGTACTTCTAACTTGCACCTTTAGTAAACAAAATGTTAAAAAATACCTTCAAATTGTATTGTTTCATAAACTAACAAGTTTTCTGTGTTACAAAACACCACTACTTGGTTATTCTGCTGGTAGCATTTTTCATTTGTATGTCTTGTTTTCATAGGCTGTCCTAGACATAACATATTTTGAAGAAAACCAGCTTGTGGATGAAGATTTTCCAGAAGAAACTTCCTTGCAAAAACTTAAAGAACTTATTTGTATTCTTTCAGAACCAGAAGATCTAGTGAGGGAATGCAACATAGATGAAGAAGTGAGTACTGATGCTTTTGAGCCAGAGAATTAATTATTTCATTATTTTAAAATAAAAAATTTGAAACAGGGTAGTAGTATTTGTATTTTTGATGGGCAGAACTTGAGGTGTTTTGATATATTTTGAAGTCTTACTTGTATTTAAATAGTCATTCCTGAAAGATATTATTTGAAATAACTTGTTGCGCACTCAGAATTTCTCATTCCTGATTGCAGGGGATGTTAATGATAATTTGATTTGACGGTTTTCAGTATTAGGTTAGTCTTGTATCTCTGAGTGCTGCTGTCAAGTACAGCCTCTAAAATAAGAGACTGAAACACTCCTTGCACGTGTGACTGTGTTAATGACTAGTTCAGGTGGGTTATTTTTGTGTTACCCCAGTTTGTTTGATTTTATTTCAGCCCATTAACATCCTTGGTGCAGAATTGTTAGAATGTCTTTACTGGAGGAAAGGAGCCCTGCTTTACATGTACTGTCACACAGCAAAAGAAAGGAGAGAATGGCTACGAGGAAACATCACCACATTTAAAAAGGTAAAGGAAATGAAAACATTTTATGAGCTTGTGAATACAGCTTTTAAAGTTTGACTATTCACTTTTAAAATATGGCTGCTTTTTTCTCTTTTTTTTTCTTTCACTTTTTTTTTTTTTTTTTTTTTTTTTTAGGTAGTAGGGTTTTGGGGAATTCATAGAATTATTTCTGGCTATCATTAATTTAACCAGAACTTATTTTTTTCCTCGTTTTTAACTGTACTCAGTGTCTTAATGATGGAGTTCATTACTTGATGAAGATGCTTAGCTTTAGATGCCCTCTTCAGCTAAATGAAGATGCCTTACTTCAAGATAAAGACACAGCTAGATTACTCAGTGAAGGTAAACAAACAGAAAAAAACCACAAACCCCTCCTCTTAATAACTGCTCCACTTTATGAAGTGTTTTTTTGCATGTTTTCATTCTTTCTTTGATTTGTATTCAAAACCTGTCACTTCTTAGAACAAGAAGGTAATAATGAGGCAAATAAGCAGGCAGCAGTGCTCACGCCCTTCTTTTTTAACTTATGGATTTTAGGAAGTGGTGGTGTTCATTTCCCTGTGTTTTTGAACGCACTGGATGAAGGTGAACTGAGACGGTGTTTTATGCTGAGCATGTGTGTTTTACAGCTGTCCAGTGGACAATTGACAGATGTTTAAGGCATAGATAAGGCTGCAGAGGGTGCTAGATGTTTGCATATTGGTCTGCCTGTTTAGCTCTAGAATAACACAGGTACAAAGAATTAAGGACTTCACACAGGTAAAAACTACATACGGAACTGTTCAGATTTGGCAAATTCTGTCACTGCTTTGTATAGCTTTATGTAAAGTGCATTACTATAGAGCAATCTATAGAACTGTCTTCTTTTAGTCTTGAATTATGGGAGGCACTGAAATATTCTAACATAAATATGCATAGTCATGCCTGTGCTTAATACTGAAATTCTCAAAGGTAATAGGCAAATGTAATGATCAGAGTTACGCTTATATTGCAATCTTGAAGATTTTAGCATTATGGAGGGTCAAAATGGACAGAGTAAGAAGCACTGTGTTGATCCATGTTTTCTTCTGGGCATTGTCAGTCATTGCAGGGTTAAGATTTGGTTTTTTTGGTGTACCTGTTTAAGACATTGAGACTGTCATTCTGGAAAATTTTTTTCCAGGAAACTAAAAAAAAAACAAAAACAGTTAACAAGCTGTGTAGTTGCTTAGAACAATAAAGTACTCGATATAAATTATTTTTGCAGGTGTATTTAGTGACACTCACTTACTGGCAATGATGTACAGTGGAGAAATGTGCTACTGGGGACTGAGACTCTGGGGAGAAGGGAGGCAGGAAAGAAGCCCCGAGTCAATAGATCCTGCGTCTGACAGCAGCCTGGGCCGCGGAACACAGAGAGTATGGCTGGACTTCCAAGAAACGGGGAAAATCATGTTAACGAAGTATGTGGCCGTGTGTGAGGGGCCTTTAAGAGGCCAAGGGTGGAACACGACGGCGGCGAAACAAATGCTGCGCGACTTCGCGAAGTCCCACAGCTAAGGCCCGCCGCCCGAAGGACAAAAAAAAACTCCCGCGTCCTCAGGGCACAGCCGAGGAGTTCTTCCCTGCGCTCCAGCGTCCGACTATTAATTTTTAAAACCGGAATGTGTACTTCTGCTACATTAAAAAACAAACAAACAAACAAAACCGAGCCGCCGAAGCAACCCAGCCCTCCGGGGCAAAGGATGGCGGCGCCCGCCCCTCAGCCCGCGCCAAAGTCCGCGGCGCCGGCGCGCTGGGCGCTGAGGGGCGGCGGCGGCGCCATGGCTGCCGAGGGAGGAGAGGAGCGGGGAGGGGGCTTGGAAGCGGCCGTGAGGGGCGGGCTGCGAGTCCTCCGGGAGCGCGGAGGAGGCGAGCGCCCTGCAGAGGCTGCCGGTGAGTGCGTGGAGTCGGGGGGGTCCGGTCGGACACGCCGCCTTTCCCGGCGCCCCCCGAGTCGCTTAAAAACCGCCGCTCCCCCTTCCCGCTTCGCCCCTTGCCCCGGGGTTTTCAGGTCGGCGTGCAGCTGAACATCATGTCGTTCCTGTCGCCCCAAGACCTGTGCCGCTTGGGGGGCGCCAGCAGTTACTGGAGGGCGGCGGTGCGGGACCCGCTGTTGTGGAGGCGCTTCCTCCTGCGGGATCTCCCCCTCTGGGCGTCGGTTGATTGGAAATCGCTCCCAGAGGCGGAGGTTTTCAGCAGAGCCTTCCCGGAGGCCAGCGATGAGGCACTGTACGATTACATGGAAGTGTAAGTGTTCTTCACGTTCTCCTACGTGACTTTAAAGCTCTTCTTCAGCTGTAATGCTCTGCCCACAGGCGCGTTTCATATAGACAGCAATAAAGCTCCGCTTGTTACCTGCTGCTTAAATTTCGGTCGTTTATCAAATCCACTGTTTGTCTTGGAAATGACAGCTTCCTGCTGTTCGATGGGTCTGGTCAGCTCCTCCTGTTTGTAGCTCGAGTGTAAGGCATTGTAAAAAACACAGAGCTAATTACAAAAATTAAAGCAGTTTGTAAACTGCGTGTCTGCTATGCCACAGAAATACGGTCATCTCAAAAGCTCTGCATACTGTTGATAAAGAAGTGTTCTTTGCTCTCAGTACAGTGGCAAGTGATTTCTTCTTTAATAAAAGTACTAAGAAGTTTTCAAACTACTGCAAGTGGAATGAATCTTTATTTTTTTCATTTTACATGGAAGACCTAATAAAATTTTTTTTTGAATGTGCGGAGAAGACTGGTTTCAGATAGCATAGTTGAAAAGCATAGCAACACTCACAATGTGTTTAGATGACTGACAAGAACTTCTAAAACAATCAGATTATGTTGTGGGAATTTTTTTTAAACTTCATTCAATTCCTTTGATTAATTTGTAGTAGTGGTTTGTGGGTCTGTTTGGGGGGGGGGTGGTATTTGCTGTTCAGTTTTCCAAAGGTGATACTTAACGTGTTTTTTCATGCTAAGTGTACTGACTTCTGCATCTCTGTGCTCTTCAGCCCCACTTTACAGGAAGGAACAATGCATCCAGAATTTGAAGTGCAAAATACATACTGATTTTGAAATTTGAGTTAGTTTTCTTCAGGTCTGAATACTTCAGAGCATTGCCTATTTGAAACCACCTGCCACTGATTTCCATTGTGCCTCTGTGCACTTAGTGGTTCTGCTGATCTCAGCTGAAGTATCTCAGTGTAAGTGTAGGAAAGAACACTTTTGATGTTTTTATACAGGAACTCAAGACTGATCCTTTATATGATCATGTCACATGGTGTAAATTTCATTTAGAAGTGGTTTGTCCAACAGCAGCCTACCATGACTATAGAAGCAGACTGAAGCTGCTACTGTAGGATATCTCTCTGACTGTTCCTCTTTCCCTTGGTTACCCAAGTCTTTTCATGCCTTCTAGCTTCTGCACCAAGTGAACACATAAGCTTGCAGACAACACTCATCATTCACAGCATGCATGCTCTGTACCTACAGGGGACATGGTCCATTTCAGGTGGTTACCTGTTTCAAACACAGGAGCAGTCTAATTAAGGTTTGAAATGCACTCGCCAGTCTCATTTTCTTAATTTTATTTCTTTATGTGACTTATCTGCTTTGATGTTATTTTATCTATATCTTGTGTTCAGTGAGGGTGGGGAAATGTGTTACTTTATTTTATTTTAAACAAACTGATCTCTAGATACCAGTATACCAAGGTCCAAAAAGCCAGTATTTGGACTTCAAAAGAACTGATGCCTTTGCCTGCTTTGTACTGGTGTTTGAAACTATCAGTTTGGAACTCAATAATTTTTGATCTTTTTGAGTTGAACCAGAAGCAAAGCATGAGAAGTGTGGGACCTAAGTCAGTTTATGTTATCTCCTGTATTTTGTGTTTAATTTCTAGTTGCGTCTATTTTACACAGATACAAAAAGAGCTGTCCTCAGGGTAGAAGAAGTTTGAGATCAAGCCGACCGCGGTACGGGGCTGTGACTTCCTTTTTGCAGTCATTGGTCACTCAGGCAGAACCTCGCTTTGCCATGTTTGGGCCAGGTTTGGAAGAGCTGGACGACTCTTTAGTACAAAAGATGATGACATGCCCAGAAATTCTGCTAGTAGCTGGCCTACCTCATAGACAAATTCATGGTAATGATGGTTCTGGCTTTTGGCCTTTATATTTTGTGAACAAATATAACACAAAAAAATGTGAGTGGAGAAACAGAGAAAAAGGATGGGATTTTCTGTCCCCTTTAAAGCTAGTAATATCATGGAAAAAACCAAACCATTTTCTGTTTTTGTATTTGTTCAGAAGGATAGATGCAGTGAACATTTACGGCAAACTTAACAGCTGCAATGAATTTATGACTAAATGTGCACAAGGTCAGAAGGATCGTTTTGCTCCTTGTACTTATTTCATCCAAAATACCATGTTACAGTTCTCGTTGTAATGGATAAATGCAGACAGAACTTTGTTCAAGTACTACTGCTTGCAGTGAGGGGTTAAAAACACATTTCTGTTTTTGTATAAGAACTCGATATTGTTCCTTTATATGATTATGTCAAATGATGTAAATTTCATTTAGAAGAGTTACAGGAGCAGGTGAAGGATTTTTTTTTGATATGTAAAAGAATAGCTTTGAACATCTGTAATTTCACTTCGGTCCAAACCAGAGACAAACATTTTCACTAATGTTTATTTCAGCACATCGGAATTAGAATAATTACATTGTATTTACAGGAAGTGTGAAAATAATTTTTAGTGGTTTTGTTTTTTTTAAATTTCTCTCTGTTATTTTCAGTGCAGCTTGTCTTTAACAGACTAGAGCCTTTCCTATGGCAATTTCAGCTAGTAGACACAAGTCTGCCTCCTTTCTGATTTGGGTTTCTAGGTTCAAGTCTAATCATGAGAAATATGGAAATGCCTCTTTTTTAAATATAATTGAATTTATTTTCATGAAATTAATAGTGTAAGCAATTAGGGCACGTATAAAATTTAATTGTAAGATAGTAAATCTGTTACCCCTAGCAACAATATCTAGGCTTGAATATATCCATTTTATAGCACCAGTGGAATTTTCAGATTATTACTTAATTCTGTTAAGTAGCCAAGTAGTTGTAGTCTCATATATTCATTTTTTTCCCTCTAGGAATTGGATCTGGAGTCAGTTTTCAGTTTAATAACAGTCAAAAATTCAATATTCTGACATTGTACTCCACCACCAGGTAAGATAAGATTTGGTCTCCACCAAATAAAATGTACAGTTTCTCATTCATTTAATACCTTTCTCATATTTTGTCATGTGACTTCCATGTGTGCACTCACATGCACCCTATAAATTGAAGCTTCAATGTCTTTGCTTTTCCTTTCGTTCTTCAACTGCCAAGTTTTCACATGGAAGTGATAAACCTTTTCCAAGCCTCTTATATACCACATGTGTGTGACAGGTACAGTACAGGTACTTCTATCCCTCTTGAAACCTTGGTTGATTCCCTTTTGAAACACTATATAGACTTGCCCTGGGGTGTATTTTCTTGTGCAGATTGCTAGCCATCTCTATAGAACGCTAGGAAAGAAGGTGGGGCGGTTGGGGGCAAAACTGTTTTGCTGCTTCATACCATTTTCTTGTCCCTTTCCTCTGCTACCCAGACTCTTAGGATTGAGGGTTTGTTTTCTCAGTTAATCTGACTACTGAAATATTGAAATATCTTCCAGTGTGGAACGGAGGAGAGCAAGGACAGAGCAAGCTGTTGCTGTGAATAAGATGTTTTACCAAGAGAACAGCACAGAAGGGAATCAGCAAGCCGTGCACTACAGTGTAATAGATCAAGTGAAGAAGGTGTGCGAAGTAGTTGATGGATTCATTTATGTTGCTAATGCAGAAGCTCATAGAAGTAAGGGCTGTATCTTTATTTATTCATACTTTGAGAATAATTGGAATGTTATAAAAATTACAAAAATACACAGTACATCATAATCCATGTTCTCATCCTTTCAAAATCTGCTTTATTAGTGCTGTTTCTTGATGGCTTATCTGTGGAAGAGGTCTCCTATCTTAGACACTTTCTCATCAACCTTTGAGTGGTTATGGCCCCTTTTTTTGTTTGTGGCACATACTGATACGGTTGCTATCTAAATTGGAAATCATCTGGATTAAAAACACAAACAGAAACCTTGGCCATGTGTAGGAGAAGCCTGAAATACGTTGTTTGTGGTGTAATAGTCTGGAAACAGAACCTTCACCAGGAAAACTGTAGTAAAAGATGCAATTAGTGTAAATCAGGATAGTCCTGTAGGAGGATAATCCAAATAATATTCTTGTAATTGTCTGTACATTTGTCAAATTTAAATAGAGAGAAAGGACTGATTCAGAAAAGAAGTGGGTAAAAAAAAAAATGTGAGGGGACATACTAAGGAGAAAAGTATGTCCAGAAGGGAAAGGCTGCTGACTGTACAGGCTGTATTTCTGAATGGCTTGTTGCAACTTTGATCTCTGTAAGGTACTCAGAAAACACTGATGTTAGGGACTGAAATAGGTTGCCTGTAGAATCAATCTATGGAGACCTTTAAACAACATCTAAACATGACATTAATATCTATGTGACATGCATGCAGGTGAATCAGTCTTGTGATAAACAGAATTAGATCATTTGGCCCTTCCAGCCCTCTGTTTCGTCACCTCTGAAATAAAAAAAAGAAATTAAAAAGCCTTCCAAAACAACAATGAAACACTGCCTTGGATTTGCATATGTTTAAGATTCATATATTAAAAATTGTTTCTCAGAGCGTGATCGTCAGGAGGAACGGGCTCGTATTTTGGCGATGATTGATCCAGCCCTTGGACCTCCGAACAGACCTCTGCTGGTTTTGTCCTGTGTCTCTCACATTGGTGTGGAAAGAATTCCATGTGTTTACATGGCACATCAGTTGCAACTAAATCTCCTACATCAGCCCTGGATGGTATTTGCATTTAAACCCTTATTCTCTGTTTCTCTTTGGTTTACATTCAATTTAGGCTTTCAGGTTCCTGAGCCACTCGTCTTTAAGCAAGTGTGCAGCTTTCAACACTAGCACGTGAGCTCTCCACTTAAGTGAGGGCTTTATTTTCTCTGGACCTCTAAGGTGTATCATTAGCTTGAGCACAGGGAGTTCAGTGGCATGCCCAGGAACACGCAGGAGACCTCAGAGTGTAAGGAAGGACAGATGCTGGTCTTGAAGGGAGTAAGGAAGCTTCAGTTAATTTAAATCTAAATTACTTGAGTCACAACCCAAGGCCTTGGACACAAGATAGATTTTTGGGCCATTTTTAGGACACTGTCGCTCGCTTGAAATGATATGCTTAAGTTTTTGACAAATCAGTTTTTTACCTAGCATGTGATGTCCTGAACCTGTTCTTTTATGCTTGTCAAGCACAGTATGTATCAGCATGGGTCAGCCACACATAATTAATTTTTGTTGACGTTGTGTAGCTGAAGAATAATAAAAATGGAAAAAACAAAATTCCGATTTGAGAGGATTCCTTTGTTTTCATAAGGAAAATGTTTACAGGCTTTTTAAAAAACCAAACCATTTATAATAGCAACTTGATAAAAGTGGAAAAAGTGATAAAAGTTACAGAATCTGAATATTAATAATATGCATAGAAGTCTAGAGCTAGCAGCATTTTTTGTTTTAAGACTTATGAGAAGAATTTTCAAGTACATTGTCATCTGTAAATTAAGGACAGTGTTCCAGAATAGCTGATGGAATGATTGAGAAAAAACACACATTGGTACCAAGAGTGAAAGGTTTTCTAATGGGTCTTAATGTTTGGGGTTTTTTATTTTGTTACTCTTATGAAGCCTTTTTTGTTTAAGAGACCTTTACACCAATAATAAAAATTTAGATTTTATATGAGTGTTTCTGGCTTCATGGATGGACATGGAGTGATGTTAAAATACTGTTGGGTCCTGTTACCTGATATCTCTAATACATTCGCTTTATTTTTTTATTTTCACAGGTGCAGGACACTGTAGCTGCAACTTTAGATGGTTTGCTAAATGGAATTGAGTGGCTCTTGGAAGAAGCAAATTGTAAAAATGCACAGTAATGGAATTGAGCACTGTTGTACTGTATAAACCCTTTGGTGTTTTGCATTTCATTTGAAGTGGGAATCTTGTCCTTCCTGCCAAGGCAGTGGCAGAAGTAAAATTTAGAAGACAAATCTGCATATATATCACTGCACATACTTAAATAATTAACATTCTTCCAACTATAGTCCTGAATTAGAAGTACAAGTAGGATTGCCTGGATTCCAGCAGCTGTGAAGTGATTGGGCAGGTCAGTCTGGGTGTTTTGACTGCTTTCCTCCTCTCAGCCAGGAGCCTTTAGAGCACAATCTTCTCAGTACATCTGATTGTCTAATCTCTTCTGTAAATACATGTAACACTACATTAGTTTATCAGCAGAGCCCTGTGGCCGGCACCACACATTCAGTCAACATATTCAGTGGAGATCTCAACAGGGACAGTTCCCGACCAAAGAAAATATACTGTACTTGGTGCAGTAGTAGGCTGACAGAAAGACAGCAACTCTTCCAAAAGAGTGAATTTCCATGCATTTTTTCCAGAAACAATGTCTAGACAAAAAATAGCAGAGGGAATGTCAGCCCAGACCAAAATTATTAGAAGCAAACAAGCAAACTGCCATGTATGAATTGTTGTTTCTTATTTGTGATCCTGTTTATTAACCAACCACAACAGACTTCAGCATCTTTCTATTGAAATTATTGCCTTGAACTGGACATACCTCTGGTGTAATGAACAAATGTTAAATAGAATCATTAGTACTTCAGAACTTCATCGAATACATAACTATCAGTTACTGAAATAGTTGTGCCATTTTCAAGTATGAATTATACCCGTCTTTAAAATTTTCTACACAGTTGCAAGTATTTTTATAAAAAGAGAAGTAACATTTTAAAGCTGGAATTGCGTTTTTCATAGAGATGTTTGAGATAGTCTTTCACCTTTTTCATGTTATTATTGGATGAATGTTCAGGAACTTCCCTTGGATTTTTTTGCCTGTGCACTTATTTCTGGGCTTCTTGCTTGTTTTCCTCTCTCCATGGAAATTCAAGAGTGTCACAACGTCTCCTTGGAACCTAGATAAATGATTACATGGTGCACATACAGCTGTAACTGCCCTTGGTCTGGGACATGTGAGTGATGCTCAACACAGCCATGTCAGAAATCTCCATTTGAGGAAATGGTTGGATTTTTTTTTTAATGAACTGGAAAATGTTTGGTTTTTTTAATCTTTATGCACAATTAATTCAGCTTTCTAAACATTTTTGGACATATGGGAATTTCAAGGGAAAATCCATAGGAAGATATACTGTGAAAATTCTGTGGTTTATCCCTCTTTTTTTTTAATAGTGTACGTCTGTTTTGCCCTTTAAAATAGAGCAGATGCACAGATTCATGAGTATTTAGGGTAAAATTCCGTGCCTTGTGACTGGATGTATGTGACTTTCCTGCTGGTCTTAATAATTTCATAGTGATCTGTATGTAGAGGGTTGAATACAGCAACCTGATGCTACGTCAGCTACAGATATGGGGGTGGGTTTATGTGAGATCATCATTCTACTTTCTTCACAAGTAATAAATTATTTTTTAAAGAATGTTATTTACAGTCTTTCTGTGTGTCTGAAGCCCTCCATATGTGTGCATATGCGTGCATACAACATAACAAATTATCATTGCCATCATAACGAACAAGGTTATTTTCTGTTGCCAGTTTAACAGATATTCACTCACTGTCCTATCAAAAGGTCAGGATAATGTTGGGTATATAATTTTTATTAATCTAAAGAACATCAGTTACGTTAACTTAAAGACAGGATAACTTTAAGAATTGTAAGTTTTAAGGGTGCAGTCTAGAAAACAAACAGTGGGAGTGAGAAGTCCATGCAGTGACAGATCTGCATGATTGAGTGCTGTGGTGGATCAGTACAGGCAAGGAAGGTGACCATGTAGACTGTCCAGAAGAGGAGCTGAGATGCACAGAGGTGTGCTATGGAGAGGCAGCCAGCCTGTGAAGCATCCATACACCAAATAGTTGCAGAGATGCACTCCATATTTAATGTAGCACTATCTTTTATATTTGACCTAAACCAGTTTCTACTATTTAAATTTTTGAGTCTGATGAATTTAGAAGCATAGTAAGTCAGTTAAGCTTGGGACTTAATTTGTTACAAGTTCAAAAATAGTTGGATATGGAATAATGATTTAAATGTATTTTAAAACTTTTTAATATAAACCCCTTTTTTAAAAAAAAAAAATCTAATTGATCTCTGTCGTGGGTTTGCAAAAGTTTCCCCTCCTTGGAGATTTGAATTGGTTTGTTCAGGTAATTCCCGGACAAAGGCCAGTCAGGAGTTTAGGTGATGCCTTTGCCAATTACACCTACAAGAAAAACAGAAGAGAAGGTTGTTGCACAGAACAATTTAGCAGCCATGTAGGAGGGAGGTGACAGGCCCCAAGGGGGGCCAGGCCTCTCTCCTCCCCCGGCCCTGGGCCGGGGGCAGGGGTACAACTGAAACCCTCCTGACCAGACATGTAACAGAGTGAAGAAAAAAAAAACTGTAAAGGAGAGCTTGGGCTGTTGCAGAAGGAATTCCAGCCGGAGAGATAGCACAGCCTTCAAGGTCAGAGCTGGCAGCAGCCGGTGAGAGAAAGAAACGGCGAAAGGGGGGAGATGGCTTCTTCTCCTCCTTCTCTCTTTCTCTCCCTTTAGCAGGGAAAAAGACTGAGATCTAAAATCCCTGCTGCTGTGAGACGTTGCTGAGAAGCAGAAACAACTCCATTTGCAGTTTGAGGAACTCATGCTGAAGCAAAGAAGTACATGAAGAAACTGAGATTCCGCGGTAGAGGCCTAAGACAAGGCAGAGTTTTGCTGGATTGCGGCCCACAGAGAGAAACCTACTCTGGAGCAAGTCGGCTCAGGTAGGATTTGAAACAGA
>JAWMRA010000090.1:55875720-55894052 GCA_035584735.1 Pseudotriccus pelzelni | reverse complement strand
CCAGTGCACTGTTAATAAAATTCTTTGTTCCATTTTATTTGGCTGTTTTCAAATTTTATTCAGAGATTTTTCTCACATTAAGTACTTGATATTTCAAGTTTTGTTGGTCTGGGAGGAGATATAAAATTATTACATAGGTATTCTCTGGCTGTTATTTGCCAGACAAGTGCAAATACTAATCCCCTACAGATAGACATGTTTCTCTACTCAAGGCAGATTTTCAAATACATCTTATAAATATGCATATATTTTAAAAAACCTCAACCCCAAACACTAAAAGAAAATGTGGAGCTCAAAGCAAAGTTAGAATCCAATGAACACATCTGAAAAATCATGTCTGCAACCTGTATATTCGAGGGCCATTTGAAAACAAACATGGCAGGCCTGATTTTCTGGTGGCATCCTTTTAGGTTTTCTGTTAAAAAAAAAAAAAAAAAAAAGACTGTATCTGTTAGCTTATAATATTATGATTTCATCCATAATTAAACAGACATCATTAAAGGGAGCACAACTTGTTCAGCACAGGGCAGTCTCTGGGCTTTGTGAACTCTACAAGTAGGTAGGAGATGAATGCTTAGTTTCTCGATTACTTGTAAAGTTATTGTCATGGTGTTTTTGTGTTTTGAAACTTGGTATTTCTGTTTCAAACAATACAGACAAGGATTCTGAAAGATCAAAGAATTGTATTGCATATATTAAATTCAATAGGGGAAAATAATTATTTGTGTAGGTATAAGAAGTGGAGTACCCTAAAACCTCAAGTGTATTAAAACTGATGATGTGGGCTTTATTTTAATTTCTATCAGCCTGAAAATGTTAAAGTCACGTACAGCGTGTAAATGATTGAGTTGAATACCTTAAATTGCTTACATATGATCGACAGATAAAAACAATAACTTAAAGTCTAACCAGAATTCAAAAAGATGATGACAATTCTCACAAATGTGTTTTCAATCTAACCCACAGTAAAGAATGGGCAAGCATACCTGGGGTCTTTAGGAAGAATACTGTTATTTAGAGATAAATACTTTATTATTCTATTCCAGTCTATCTACATACCAACAGCCATTTAAGAGAGGAAACCAGGGATGAGAAAGGAGGGTAATGGTGAAGGTATAGGGGCCTTTACACATTGAACACACCAATTTACTTTTGGCTGCATAGGAGGTGCAGCAAGTAAACCTGACTTGTCAGCCTTGAAAAGAGTCATGTCTGGATCCAGATTTATTTAAGTGCAAATCTTTGCTAAAACATTCCTGAGGCTACTCATTTATCTGACAATGGACTGGACTTTGCAAGTTCTTAACCACATAACTAGGGCCTTCTTTGTTGCATCAACTGAGAGCAGTGTTAAATGCTACATGTGCTTTATAAATATTATGTTTTAATAATGGCCCTGTAAATAGACTATAATTTTACAGATTATTTCCCTCTCTCTTAAAAAATAGACATCCAATAAAAACTGCACAAAAATCTTAGCATAAACAGAGTAAGCATGTTGTATACTTTTTATGGAAGGTAATATCTAGTTTCATGACTTATTACTAAACAGAAAAAAAGACATATATTATTATGACAAATTATAAGAAGAACGCCTTATCATTGGCCAGATTATCTGTAGAACTTGTAGAGTTGTTGTCTACAGGAAGGGTGCAGGACTTCTGGTAATATTTTGTTTTCTTCACCTTAAGAGCTAGGTGAAATGTTACAAAAAGTAGTCTGGTTAAGGGGCAACTGAACAGACATTTTGATCTTTGAATACGAGAATAGCCCCTTAAAACAAATCTTTCAATTATTTTTATTCTAAACACTGAATAGATTCTTTTTTTTGTAGGACTTGACTGAGCGCTTTGAGTTCCAAGCATATTGCCAAATGCTTTCCAGCTCTTTGGTTTCATTGATATGATACCCCTGCCTGGTGAAGGTTCACAGAGCTACCGCAGAGAGATGAGGTCTCAGAACTGTTCAAAGACAATAGCAACTTCACGTAAAGAGTAAGAGTTTAAAAAGCCAGAAGTAGTCTGTTAGGACCTTTCAATTCTAAATCTTTCAAATAGATGTTTGCCCAGGGCAACCCTTAAACCCAGCTTTCAAAAAATTTATTATCTCTTTATATGGATTAAAAAATGTGTATGTAATAAACCCACATAAAAAATCTGATGTCTTTATAGAAATAGAATTAATCAGTATCACTGTTTAGACAGGGCCTGACTGGATACTTTAGGAAAGATTCTTTCCCAAATTATTCAATATAATTTCTAAATTCTAATTATGCCTATCAAAAGGATTCCAGGGCAATCTTCAATTATATCTATAAAGTCTGATTCAGAAGCTAAACATTTTTTGAAGGTATGGAATCCAAGGAAGGGATACAGCTACCTATTCAGTGCTGCCTTTAAGTCTAGCTATTATGAATGCAATAACAGCACTGACCTTTCTCATTGGCAGTGGTTTCCAAAAAGTCATTCCAGACTGACTTCATCAGCAGAAGAGGGTGATGAAAACATCCAAAGAAATTCACACAGAGGTATCATGTGTACCACAAGGGTTAGTGTCTTTTTGGGTACATGATGTTTGCATTCACATGCACATTTTTGTATTCATTAACAGTTTCATATTTGTAAAAGAAATTATTTCAAATAAGCTCGATTTTTAAAGAGCTTTTCTGAAGAGCAAATTTAAATGCGTATCTGTAATTTAGCAAAGCAGTGAAATTCACATCTATATGGCAAAATGTTGAATCAAGCTTCCTGTTTGAAAATAACTAAAAACAACAGTCTTCCAAACCAATTGGGAATCTAATAGTGCAGTCCCATATCAAGTATTAAACAGATGAGAAAAAGGAATTTTTTGTCTACCTGACAGTGAACTCAAGTCTACCTCAAAAGAGACAGATGAGTTTGCAAAACTGACAGAGCTGAAGACTTGCTTTCAGAGAACAACTTCAAAAGCCTGTACCTTACCATGTGCTTGTATTATAAGAAGAAGAGGCACAAAGGGAAGCAGAGCTCTTCATAGAGGAATGGGAAGAACCAGCTGTGCTTGATGGTGATGTCTTTTTCTTCATTACATCTGGAGGGTATAACCTTGTTTTTCCTAGTTTCTAACTTTGCAGTTCCTTTATTTGCCTCCAGGCCATCTTAGCACTCACTAAGATAGCAAAGGTAAGGAAAGGTTCTCCCTTTCTCCACCATGGCAGAGTTAACAGTCTTTTCCATAAATAGAAACAGTATAAACTACTCTTTGAAGTCAGTAGAGATTACTTTGATTTTAAATTCCATCATAGATTCTGCTTCAAAACTACTCTTATGTAACTGGATAGATATATTTCCTGTAATTTTCAAGTATATTAAACTACAGCTGGGATAGAGAGGTGGTAGAAACTCCAAATCATTAAATAAAAAACATGTATAGGAATTTCTCTGTAGTACTGGGAATCTAAGTTTTCAATGTCAGTCAGGAATACTTTTTCTTCTTTTTCTTTTTGTTCTTTTTCTCAGATAATCTGAATTAAGACACACTTTTATTCTTTTAAAAAGTAGTTGTCAGTGATTTGAGGCTGAATTATATATTATGTTTCTATATGTATAGCCCTTTCTGTAAGTTTTATACTGTCACTTTTTCCCACTTTTAATAAATACGTTATTTATGTTTATTGTCAGTGTATTCTAGTATATATTTGAATGCTAACACCTAAAACAAAATTTTGATCCTAAAAACTCTCACTAACTTCAGCAGGTTTTAACCTTGGAATACATCAGTTGAAGGACAAGTGGTGGTCTGGGTGCCTGACTTCAAAAATACATCTGATCCCCACTGCTCTCAAACAAAGCAATGTCTGGGGTTTGAAATGTGTTCTGCCATGACTGTCATAATCTCTCTTTGCTTCTTTTAGGGACTCTGAATGATAACCACTTTGCTGTCTGTGCTAAGATTATAACAGCAACACTTCATCCACAAAAAATTGACTCCAAAAAGTTTTCTAAACTCACACCTGATTGTCATTCTACTGCCTCAGATTTGGCTTAGGTGTCTTTTTTCATGCGTATCTAAAGTCTGAACCTACAATTTATTCTGGTTTGTTTCTTCGATGTTGCTCAGTTTAGAGCGAGCTAGCTTTGGATTATAAATAAAGATCAAATTAATTCCGGCATATATGTCCACACTATCTGTCTGCCATTAAAGGACTGGGCATTTCTTAAGTTTGTTACTAAGAGCTGTGCCATTTTTACAAGCTTTGATTTAACATTTCTGAATATGGCTAGTTTTCAGTTCACCCAGCTGTCAAGCTCTGTTGTTGTGATGCAACAGAAGCATTGTTTTTCATAAGAGCTGTACTTAGTGAACCATACTCGTGCTTGATCAGCTTAATGAGATAAAAGGACATTTTGGCTTAGTACAGAAAGGCAGAGGAAATAACTAAAATTGATTACCTTGTTTATCACTGACTCAATTTGTTGGTTCCCTTGGCAACTGACATAGAAGGAGATGAAGTTACTAGTAGCCTGAAGGAAATCAACATATAGGATTTCTATCAGCCACATTAACTATCTTCTGATTGTTGGAAGTACAGAGAGAAAAGTGCAACCTTAGTGGAGGGATTAGATCACTATCACTCCAAATGTAGCTAGTCTGACCTCATTATTTATTTCAATATTTGCTGTCAAGAAAATGGGAGAATATTGTGTTATACTACTATATCACTTTCATTTATTGTTTCGTTGTTTGATCCAGATAACAAGCAAAGTAGTTTAGTCCGTGTTTTGTGTGAAAAACTGCCAAGGAAAAAAACACTCTCTAGAGTTTCAGTGAAAGTCTTTATTTTTATACATATTACTTGTAGACTCTGTTCCGTATTTGATAGAAAGCCGAGTTTTGATGTGATTTATTCTTTCTTGTGAGAAGTGCTTGGGAAACCTATGAAACTCAGAAACGGTGATTTACAAGACTAGAAATCTTTTCATAGATGACATAGTTCACAAACGCATTGGACAGGAACAAACACCGTGCTGTCTGTAGCCACTGTAGTGGCCATAGGTTTCCAGCAAAGATAGGGATTTTTTAATGGCATGTTTGGGTGTAGCTATCTTTCTTCTACGTATTTTTAGTTTTGAATGATCTCTCTTAAGCCTACAGAAGAAATGGCTGGGAGATTATGTTTGTTCTACTTACAGGATGTTGTTCAAGAGCTGTACTGCAGCATTTCCTTAGAAATGTGTCTTCTCTTGTGCTTTGCTTTACTGTTGGATGTTTTGTCTTCTGTCTCAATTAAGCACCTTATTTGGTCCTTATTTTAATTTCTGATCAAATTGATTCATGAGGACCTGAAAGCTGAGATCTGAAGTTTTCCATATCAATACTCACAATTCTTCTTTCTTTCCTGAAGATGCAGGTTTTATCAAAACATAGAGGACACTGAAGACCTGTTGGCCTGTTTACAGACCCTTTTGGACAACTGGATCCTGAAAACCAGAGAACTGTCTCTTTGTGGCTATGTCTGTACTTTGGGATCTGGGAAACCTTCCCAGTTTCCAGACTTGGACACTTGCCCTGAGCATGTTGATTTCCTGTAGGACAAAATCTCTGCTGTTTTCCATCCACACATATATGTACACTCTGTTTCTAAGGAGAAAATCTGGTCATGTAGGCCAGCAGAGAGACCTAGCATGTTCTCACAGTGTATCTCATCTGGACTGTCTGGGCTTGCCAAAAAGCCCACTTGGGATGCAATCTAAACATATTTGGAATTACCGGTTTTGGGTTGTTTTCTCCGAATCTTAAGTGAAAGCCACTACCTTTTCGTTGGAATACTAAGAACAATAGTCCATATATACATGTGCAAAGAAACCTTCAGAAGTTTTCAGAGCAGGGAATAATTATATGTGAGAGGTTTCTGTATGGCTCTGTTTCAGAAAATTTTAGAGCATTTCCAGTTAATATAGGTCAGGAGAACAGGATTCTTACACACTGAATGGAAAGCATTCAGCTGCCCATATGAAACTTATGCACTGTTGGCAGTAATATAGCTGAAACTGTAGTCATCTTTGGCAGGCTCAGCTTTTACTTGTTGTGTAAAAATATTTTCTGCCATACTCTTTTTCCTCCTCGTGTTGAATATGGGTCTAAGAGTTTGTTGATTTCACAGTGCACTTTTCTGCATGTGGGTTTTAAATCTGCTACCTGAGGAGCTGCCCCTAACTAAAAAACTAGAATAAAAAAAACCCCAAACCAAACCAAAACCAAATATCAGTTCCAATTTTCTCTTTTCATGCTTATTTTTTGGTTTAAATGAATAAATTGCCTTGGAGCTTTTCTCTGCATTCAGTACTGAGTGCTTACATATTAACAGCTGCACACAGTGTAACCTTTTAAAATTGGGTTCTATTTAATTAAGCCATACACTAGCAACAAATCCTAACCCACTCAACTGTAAATTGTCACAGTTGTGCTGTGTGCTTCCTCCTGCTGAAATCTGATTTGCTTGGTTTTCTGCCATAGGGTTTATATCTGAAACTAACCAAATTCTGAGGCGTAATGAGGAAGAAACGAGAAGATCCTGAAAGCCTATTTTGTTTGCTAGTTTGAGCTCACCAGAGAAATCAACAACATCAAGAGTTCTGTTCCTGGGTGGAGCTTATACAGAAAACAGTCACAGAGATGCTTTCAAGTGTGTTGAGACACAGACACTGAGACTGTCCCGCCTGGGAGCAGTGTCCAGGCAGAAAGCGCAAAAGATCAAGAAAGGGGAGGCCTCCTTGGCACTGGGATATCAGATCTGCCTACCTTTTGTTCTTCTAAATTTTGCTCCATGGGTGCACAGAAATAAAGAAAACAGACATAGAAAGAAGGTAATACAGTACTTCATAAAGTCGCTTTAAGAATCTTTCTTCCTTCTCTCTGTTGCTGGTTAAAACAGAGCAAATGGCAGCACGGATTAAAGCTGTTCAGGCACAGCACTGCTAACGGAGATTTTTGCCAGTGCCACCAAAAAAGCAAGAGCAGAAGTGATTCATACCACAGATACAATGATAGATTTGTGACATTAAACGGAAATAAGGTGGATGTAATGCTATTGCCTTCTTGAATATCATGGGGAAAAAAGTTCTGTCCCTTGCCTGAGGACAAGATTTCTCCTTCATTTCTGGTATGCCAGTTTTAAAGTCATTTTTCCTCTGCCCACATCTGATAGGGAAATTTTGTCAGCAGCACTTTCACCCACTGTCCCATGCTGCATATAGGTAATTGAGCTTCCCAACTACTACTCTTTCCAGATCAGAAAAATAAAACAGATTTACCTTCAGGGATTCACTATTTTTATGTAGCCCGATACAAAACACGATGAAGTTAATGAAACTTTCTTCCTCTATTTGAATAAGACAAAGCCTTTGCTGAGCCAGAAATGGGTATTTTGTTGAGTCAAGCAAGATTTATGGAATTCAGATTAATCCAGCTATTTGCCTCTAAGGATATCTATGTGATTCTCTAGTGTTCAGCTGTGAGAATATACCTAGTATTAGTACTGCAACAATTTGGAAATTTAGCTTAATATGTGTATTAATATTACAATTTATGTTGACCAGCTTTCAAGGAGCTTCCTGCAATTTATTATATAACTAACATTCCAACTTCAAGGTGTTGTTCATTGTGGAACCTCTGGATTTCAGTTCCTCGGCACTTAAATAATGCATTTTTCAGTTCCTCGGCACTTAAATAATGCATTTCTTCCTCCACCCCTTTTTCATTAGTTCAGTTGCGTAAATTATTTCATTTCTTACAGAAGATTGAATAGCTCTTCTGATTCTTTTTTTTTTCTGTGGATTGCTTAATACAGATTTGGTTTATGAGAAGTGCGCTTGAAGTGTTTTAGTGTGTGGGTGGGTTATTATTTTGTTTGTTTTGGTGGTAGTTGTTAAAATTTGTATAATATGATATGACTTGAAAAGAAAATCCTGATACCCATCCGGGTACTTTCCTAGGACAAGGGAGTTTAGTCAAGAGATTTCTGTGAGGCATGTTCTATTATTTCTAGGATTGCACTGCACAGGACCTTAACACACAGGGAAATAATAATATAATTGTTAATACCATGATTACTAAGTGGAGATTTGTTTTTACTACTCAGGAATAAAAAAGTAGCTTCTTTTGATTTGAAAGTCAAGTTACTGAATTACCAAGGTTTCAAGATAGAATAATTCTCTTCCTTTTTCTGTTTGTTTGCGGGTTTTTTCCTCTTAACTTTTCCTGGTGTGACTTCTGCTTCTGCACATATTTCTAACTGGAAATTAGTACACTGAGACAACTATGTTTTTGCTTCACAGTTGAGCTGCAAAAGCTGAGAGTGTCTGCTTTGCAGTAGACACAGCTTTGGGATATGCTTTTGTTTATTCAGTGATGAGATAAAAATCAGAGTTGCTTTTCTCTTTCACCGAATAGCTGGTCAACAGGGATAATAGCACAGATAAACCACATGTTAGTGATTTGAAAAGTCTTCAGTCTAATACACTGTGTGGATATTAGAAATCCTCATCTAACCTATGGTTTATCAGGGAAAAGGGCACTTCCTTTAGTCTAGAGTTATGTTCCATGAGAAAAAAAATCTAATTTTATGCATTTCAACAGTAATTTTTCAAGTGACAAGCACACAAACATCCATTCAGTTGGGCAAGGCAAGCTAAAGAAATTCAGTATTCTGTGCTTTCCTGTCAGGGCTGGCTTTACAGTGAAATAAAAGAACTGCGTTATGACCTGTTGTACCAAATACTGAGAGAGGAAAGATGACTTTTGATCTGATAAGGCATAGCAATGTGTTAAGTTCAAGGTACATGCAGCCAGGAGGCTGCAGGTGCAACAGTAGGTCAAGGAGCTTGCATTAAGTCAATTCAGCTAAAATGTATCCCAAACCCTAGCCAAAAACTGTTCTGGAAGGATTATATTTAGTTGTAACAGTCTGCTTAGTCAAAGGCATCACTGGAAAAATGAAAGAGGTAAAATGAGATTAGAGATACCAGTGAAAAAATTCACTTGTGGAAAGAAAACAAATTGGATTTTTCGTGATTTATCTGTTGATTTTGGTGATTTCTCCAGATCACACTGTGGAAAAACTAAGACATCTTGAACTTCATAAAAATTTGTGGATTTGCTGGATGGCAGCATAGGTGCTGCAAGAGTCTTGGCAAAATGATTGCTCTTATGAGAGAACTCACTTTTCAGAAAAACATTAGCTCTAAAAGGGCAAGAGGTTCCCGGGATTTCAGTATCAGGACTCTTTGTAGAGCAGCCCATTGTATAAAGGGGCCATTTCATGATAAAGCTGAGTTACTATGGACAATAAATCGTTTTTGCTGCTAGTGGCTACACTTAAGTAGCTTGATGTTTACAATCCCTACTTTAGAGCATGTGTGTGTTTCAAAACAAATGGTGTAGCCTAGTCATACAAGTTTACAGAAGATTAAGAAGTAGCTACTAACAGTACTTAACCATATTTCATGAAGGCTAACAGCAGGAATGAGAAGATGATATTTCTTTACAAAACCAGTAGAAAACCTTTCGGTTCAGGTATAAAAACAGTTATGTTGCTTTTTCTGGAGAATCAGTGAGATTGCCTGTTTAATTGGCCCATTGCATGCCAGTAGGAGCTTCTTGTGTTCCTTGACTGCTCTACATGGTTCTCATACCTTTGCAAATAAAAGGTATGTCAAGCACTAAGAAGGTTTTTGTAATGATCAGTTCATAGTATTTCTATAAATTAATCACTATTTTTCTTGGGTTGCCTGCTCCCTCAGTGTGTTGGAAATCTTTGATTATGCACTGGAGAACAAAAGAAATACCAATTATAAGACAAAAAGTACTGGCATAAATTAAAGATTAATAGATTGGAAACCTTCAGTAGATAAGAAGAAAGAAATGGCACTTAAATTGCAATTTAATGACATTTAAATATCAAAAGACTGTGCAGAAAAATGGGCAGATTGCACTAAACTTCTGTAATTCGTTTTCCAGCTCTCATTTCACCTTTCCTAGTTATAATTCTGGTTCTTTCTAGCAGCCATGTTGCTATAGTGGAATAACGCCACAAAGTATATGATGAAGGAGCCTATTTTATTAATTCTGAGTAATATTTCATGCATTCTAGACGCCAGCTGCATCAACACTACAAAATACAAAGAAAGATGTATCCACATTTGTTTAGATACTGTGTTGCTATTATCTTCCTATCTAGTACCTTATTTTTACAGGAGTACGATCTTTGAAGTGTTTTAGAAAAAAAATAATTAGAGGTTAAATGTTTCAGCAGCATATAATAGATCTGTTAAGTGTGGTCTCTTACAGAACGTATGGAGATGAAACCCACATATTGAGTATCTTTAATGAGATTTTAAACAAAAAATATGAACTGGAAAAATCAATAATTATTCAATTAAATATTTCTTACTGTTCCAGAAAGAGCGAACCTGCCATGTCAGGTTAGTCCTTTTTAAACACCAGGTTAGCTATCTTAGCAAACCTTGCAGGGTTCCTTCCTCAAGTCCTTCACGAGAGTGAAGAGACCAGTTGATGATGCTTTACAACCTGTTCCAGTGTTCTACTATCCTGATTGTAAAAAAAATTTCCTTATATCTACCCTGAAACTGTCCTGTTTTAGTATAAAACCAATGCCACTTGCCCTATTGCTGCAGGCCCTATTAAAAAGTCTGTATCCATCTTGCTTATAAAGCCTGCTTTAAGAACCAAAATGTGGCAATAGAGTTTATTTTTTAATCCCAGCTTTCATAATCTGGAATGTTATCATGTATGTGAGTAATGACAGGCAGGGTGTCTCCTACTTGAATTGGGTTGAACTGATGAACATGTCTTTGAGAGAATCAGATTGTACAAACAGGTAATGTATAAATAGTTAGTAGGAAATTTCAGAAACACTCTGAATAGTCAGTTGGAGGAACACAGGACTATGCAAACTTCTGAAATATCATGTACTCTTCAGTAGTTAAGCAATAAACAGTAATTATTAAGAAATAGTGTCTCCATAACTAAAGTATCAAGTTGGTATAAATATTTTAGCATAATTTTCAAAATTTAATGAAGAATAGAATTTGCATCTAAAACCTGTTTATCTATATATCAGTTTACCTATACCATCAGTTTGGGTGCTAGGAAATCTACACATTTCCATAAGCACCAGAGTATTTTAACATGCAGTTTAGGCCAATGCTCAGTAGTCTGAAAAATCCACTGAAAGTTCCTTCTGCCATCCCTTTTAAAATTGTATTGTAGATGGTAGTACAAGTGGCTGACAGCCAAGATTTTAATTGGTATCTGGAAATGAGTAAGTCCAGGTATTTCTTCAGAGAATTAAGTTTTTCAGTCCCGTATTTCTAATTAATTCCACCAGAATCTCACTACACTAGAGACATCATCTAGAATGTTTCTGTCGTACTTCACACTTTCTATTTTCCTTAGTTTTTGTCATATAAATTCCTGGAATTCTGAATCATAAGGAATTACGGAAAGAGCAAAGTTAAAGGAAAAAATCACTAGTATTTCAGTATACCAATTCTGATTGTCTGTTGTGATAGAAAGTTTCATGAAATTAGTTGGATATTCTTCCAAAAAACTGCATAGTTCTGCATAAAATATGTAACTTTTTTTTTTTTTAATGTCCAGTTTGACTTACCTTACAGACTTTTTATTGTTTTGTTTTAGTTAGAAAGCAGTATTTACATGCAGTTCTGACTGTTCAGCCCTTCTCATGATCACCAGGGTTAAATCCACCCTTGGAATTAATTAAATCATCCTTGGAAAACCATGTTCTTCATAGCATGTTCTTTAAATGCTAGATCTTCTTGCCCATTAATAGTCATCGGGAATTGGAGTGGAACAAACTAGACCTCTGTATGTGGTGAAAGACTACGATGTGATTTGCAACAGTCTTCTGATTACTGTAAGCCTCTGCCTGTTTGCCTGTGAGACCTGTATTTGTCCACAACCTGTTAGTGCAACAGCTGTGTAGTACTGGTGCTGCTGCAGGTTGCCCCAGGGCACTGTCAGAAGATTTTACTGTAAATACATGGTACATGATGGGATTGTACAGCTTGCTTTTTCTTCCTCAGTGTGACTTTTGGATATAGGCAAGTCTCCTGTCCTGGAGCATCTGATTTCTGCTCCTCTGTCTTGGTTGTGCCTTCCATTACCCCCACTTCAGTCCTGACCTTGCTATTGCTTTGGTTCCCTCCTTCCTGCTGTCTGACCCTGTTCCCTCACTGCTGTTTTACTCAGTTTGCTCTGTTCCTGTCATCTAAAATCTACTTGTTTCATAGTCCTATCGCATACCCTCCTGCCCCTCATATCTGTCCTGGTATTTGCCTTTGGATATGTCTTCATCTGGATCTTGGTCTGGCTACCCATGTTGTCTAAAGTGTCCCTCAGAGCTTTTCTGATATCTCTTTTGCCTGATGAAAAGACCTGATTCCTGTCTCCACTAGTGGGACTGAGGAACCCTTCAAAAGATATTTTTGTCCTTCCTTTTTTCCTTATGTTCAAATTAATTAGTATTTCTCTCAGGATTTCAGAGCAGAAATATATTTCAGTTTAGATTTCTTGACTCATTCCACCTGGAGGACACAAGTCTTGATTAAGTTGTTATTTTACCAAGAAAATTGTTTTTGTCAGGCCTGTAGTGAAGTATTGTTACCTGAGGGAGGGCACTCAAAGTCCTCTCATCAAGTTTCAGTGTAAAGATTAATCTCAGACTAGTAATAATTCTGAAACAAGAGGAGGATTTGGCTTATAAAGCAGATTATAAAGGTCAACTGCTAATAAAACTATGTCTTTGCAGTTGCAGATCTCCATGTGTTTATTTTCATATTTATTTTAATGAGGACAGGCTACTACAGTAGCTTTCATGTGAAGGAACTGTGGCCATGATAAAACTGATTCTTTTAGTCTACTTTCAGTTTGTACTCCTTTGAATACTGAAAGATAAATTGGTGAAGAATTTAATATTAAATAGCATTCTATTGTAACATTGAAGGGTTTCATAATTTCAATCACATTGAATTGCTAATGAGATCTGCCCTGTCAATGAATAGGCTGGATTTGAATCCTCACGACAAGACATTCCCGATTTGCACAAACAAGGTAACCTTAAATGAACTGCTATTTGCAAAGAATTACAAAAGTCAAAGTCTGCTCTAACTCAGAATCTTTTTATTGACTATCTGATTATTCTTTTACTCTTTTGTTTGCTTAAGCAACCAAGTCAATGCCGTATACCTCTGACACAGTAGTTGAAGCAGAGGAACATACTGTACTAATAAATAGTAATGTCTGAGTTGCAGACAGATCTGTAATGTTTGAGACAAACGAAATCTACAGGAAAAAATATTCTTTGTAGTTTCAGGTAGAACTTAAATGAATACTAATATTTCTTCACTTGCAAAGCTCAACCTATATGACTGTATACAAACCTTGTTGGTTGTAGAAAATAGCGTAAAGCTTAAGCTTGTTTCTGCAGTACTAAAAGGAGTAAAATTTCAGGGAAAATAAATATGATAGTTTCCTAGGCACAAATAGAACTTATTTTAATAATGCAATGACTTCTAAATGTGAGGCAGCTTTTGCAGAAATTTTTGTTACTTGTTATTGGTAACTGGGAGTTATACTGCTGGAGATCAGTCCTCAGCTTTATAAAGTCACTTCTGTTCTCTGAGATTTTACTCTGTTTGTTAATTTCATTTTCTTTGTCTCATGGAATTAAGAAAGGCAGCAATACCAATGACAGCAAATTATTTATAGAGCACTTTGATGCATTTGAGCAGCATTCAGCTCAGGGGATGGTGACGTAACAACAGCAGCAGAAAGCTTTTGGAACACTCTGTTATACCATCTCACCCAGGCCTCTTTCCTCTTATGCAGTCCAAAAGAAACAAAAACTCATCATCCCCTATACAAGTTGTCAGGGTTTAGACTCTTGAACATGCACCGACATGATAAATTATCCTGTGACATGTATTGCAAAGTACATTTCTGGTGTGTTCTTCAGCTTCGTGTCAAGTTTTTTCATCGAAGGCTAAGCAGGCTCAGATTACTTAATGTTTTTTGTTAGAAAATAAAGCAGTTTATCATAGCTAATTTGCCTGTATATTGAAACTCTGTGTGTTACATCTTAAAGACATTTCTTTCAGTATCACATTGAGAGACAAAGCATGATCTTTCACGAAAAACCATCTCCTCTGAATGAATACACATTCATTCAGGGAATGGAGAGGCAGTTTACATGTGCATAGCAAATTCAGGATTTACTTCAGTTGCACTAAAACAAAGGCTCAAAAGAAAGATTGACCTTTTTTATTTGTTTTAATATTCTGTTTCACAAACTTAAGCTGATATTTCTCCAAAACCATCTCTTACTGTCTTTTTTTACAGTGGTAATGTAATAATGGTATATTATGACATATATTTTCTATTTTATTTCTTCCTATATAAATGCAGTGCCCTACCTCACGCCTCAAGACTCATGAAAAGTTAACATGAATCTTCTCAAAGCATAGAATGCAAATGTGAATTATAGCTGGAATTGTAGATCAGTCATGATTTTATTTCTAAACAAAATTAGAAATTAATTACAGAGGAAAATATCATCTCAAAACTAGAAGGTGGTAAACTAGAGAAGGTGGTAAACATTGTATGATATAATCCTATCAGAAGTAGTCTTTAAAATATAAGAAGCTGACTTGAGGCCTTGGCATAAGTATATCCATTTTGCCCACCGGCACACTGAAATCACAATAAGGCTCTCCCATTTTCCTCCAACACAATGTGTAGCAAATAAGTCATAAGGCAGTTTTCCAAAAAAACTTCCTTCACCTTGCTGGCCCCATTGTTCAAGCTTTCTAGGCTGTGAGCACACACTGTTGGATCATCTTCAGCCATTGACTAAGATATCAGAACTTAAACTTACAT
The DNA here is from genome assembly GCA_035584735.1 of Pseudotriccus pelzelni. Taxonomy (NCBI): domain Eukaryota; kingdom Metazoa; phylum Chordata; class Aves; order Passeriformes; family Tyrannidae; genus Pseudotriccus; species Pseudotriccus pelzelni. Next base: position 55,879,094 of record JAWMRA010000090.1, on the reverse strand, counting down.
TCTTATATTCTGTCCTCCAAAGTCATCAAACTATACACCGAACTATCATATGGTTGTGCCTCTATTATGTTTTAATTAACTCCATGGAAACAAGAATGTATCAAATAAAGGAGAAAACACACAGGATAAAATATATATTATACAAATACAGGTTCAATACTTTAGATGCTGGAAGACTTTGCCACTAAAATCTAGGCAAACACTCCTTCTATCCCAGCTACTGTGAAGATGTGTTTTGTATTTATTATGCTCTCACTGTATACCAGTTAAGCATGGGTGGATTCTGTTGTTTACAGAGACATACATTATAGTCTTTATTTCAGAAATTCTGATGTTTTAAATTGTTGATCTTTAATATGGATTTGGAGTATTAGTCTTTACTCACTTATATCAGCCCCAGTTGAACATGTAAGCAACCTTCCTATTGATTTTGACCTACAAATTTGTTTTTACTTCTTTCTGTACAAGTGTTGTCATACATGTGTTGAAAGTCCACCCTGCCTGTAACAACTGTTTTCAGACTAAGAACAGCTTACTACATTCTATTTGGCTCTGCTGTGCAAAATATGTTTTTCTGATTACTTGTCTTCAACTGCTCTGTTAAGTAGCACAAGCTTTGAACACAAAATTAGAAAGAAGCGCACTATTATTATACTCTCTGTGGGGGTGAAGGAAATCTAAGTTGCTACTGATTCAATTTAAGTGTCTTTGAAATTTTACTGCTAGGTAGCTTTGATGGAGCAATCATCTTTTGAGAGGAAAGATCCTGATACGAATGCAAGTTAACAAGATTTTCTAGTATATTAAAGACAGCTTTTGAAAGCAAGAAACCCAGACAAAACCATTGAAGTAGAAAAAAGTAGAAATAGCATAAGGTCACACTATTCCAAAAAGTGTTCATGTCTAAAATACAGAGCTGGGAAACACCAAGTACAAGAAAAAGTCTGAAAATCCAATTTGTCTATGAATACCTTCACAGGATTATGACTGAAGAGACAGCAGTTGTACACAGACAAATCTGGACAGAGATTGTTGTGCTGTCTGAAGATTAATGGTTGGATGGGAGGGAGCAAAAAGGGATCTTTAAAAGATCAGAGTCTTTAAAATCAGCATGTGAGATTATATTATGAAAGCACTAGTATAGTGCTTCCTACTTACCACACACTTACCCTAACACCTGAGTCATAGCCTTGAAGAAATTTCAAGAAGCTAAAGAGACTAAAGTTGGTCATGAAGCCGTGGAAGAAGCCATAGCAGAGACAAATAAATCCTGATATTTTTCCCTTGTATTCCTAAATATTTTTCTTTTACTTGAACTACCTTTAAAATTCCAGCTGAGACACTGCTAGCAATGCAGCTGAGAGGCAGCACAGTTGAAAAGCTGCAATAACTGAACATTTGCCCAAAAATGCAAGCAAATGGTTGGATTTGGAGTGTGCTAAACTTTGCCATGGATTCACTGCTGGAGTAGCAGATGCCTCGTTCACAACTGGGTATGTTCAGTCACAGCTTTTCAGAAAGTGATTGAAACAGAAAAATAGTGAAGGTTTTTCCTGCCCTGCTCTTCTACCTGATATACTCATTAAACTTACGAGAGCTGAGATGAGCTGTCAGTGGAACATCATGTCTCATGCTCTTCCTATGCATCAATTTAAGACAGCATTTTACCATTGCCCTTCTTCATCCCACAAGTTCTTTGGAGCTCCATCTCTAGCTTGCTTTTTTCACTGTTGGAAAAGCTTCTAACAACTAGGAAACACCACAATCTGGGTCACAGAGTAATTTTCACTATTCCAATGTCACCCTGTGCTTCCAGGAATGGGAGCTGGAGGTTAAACTTCACTGACTTGAAGAGTGCCCTGTGAAAAACCACCATAGTAGCTCCTGGTCCAAATACCGTCTTTCGTTCTTTCACCAGGATTTCTTTTTTATCTATATTCTGCTATGTAGTTTACACATTTCCAACTTTTCTCTTTTTAATTCAGATCAAAGAAACCAATACTTGGAATTTAAGGAGAATTTTCAAGACATAAAATTTCCCAGGCTGAAACCTACCTACTAAACAGGAAATTCCAAACTACCTATACAGTTCCACTTTTCTTCAAAATTTTTTATTTCCTCAATTCAAACTGCAGGTCTGTGTTTATACTTGGATATTTTCAGTCCCTCTGTTTTTTTTTAATTAAAAAACCAAACCAAACCAACAAAAGCAAACACCCCCCCCAAAACACAAACAAAAAACCAAACAAAAAACCAAACAAAAAAAAAAAACCACCAAAAACCAGAAAACCCCATATAAGCTCTTAAATCTTTGATTAAGAAATTCCATCACTGAAAAGATGTGCAGAAGCTGACGCACAGGAAGTTCCACCTGAATATGAGGAAGAACTTCTCTACTGTGAGGGTGACTGAGAACTGGAATCGGCTGCACAGAGGTTGTGGAGTTTCCTGCACTGGAGATATTCAAGAGCAGTTGTCTGGACTTAATCCCATGCAATTTGCTCTAGAATGACCCTGCTTGAGCAGGGAGATAGGGCTAGATGACCTGCTGTGATGTCTTCCAACCTTACTCATTCTGTGATAAACTTTATGACAAATTCAGGGGCCTGCTTGTTTCTTTTTCCCCACACACCAACATATATGCACATTATGAAACCACCACTAAACTGATAGTTTTTACTTTTTTTCCCCCAAGTGAATTCATACTTCTTAAGGAAAACCTGGAAACTCATCTTGTTTAATGACGTGCCATTGGAAAATGGAAGTTTAGTATAACACAGCTTGGCCACTTAATCAGTGATGGTTCCCCAACATTAAAGGAATGCTTGTCAATGTGGCTATGTATCAGCTCATGAACTTACTCTGTGGACTAGTTTCAAGCACAGTGTTTTGGTTCAGAACATGAAATGTTTGAGTTTGAAAGTGTCAACAAAAAAATGTTAATAAATGTTCAAGAAGCTTTATAAAAATTGCTTTTTCACAAAGTATTTTCATTTAGATGAATCAAGATTTCCAATGAAAACATGCTGCATCAAAAAGAAATAGTTTCCCATCAGCTTTATGTATTCAGTACTGCCAATACCAAGAACTTAAAAACTCATATGTTGAAACTCAGAAAATCTTCAGGAGTTTGGTACATCTGGGATTAATTTAATTTTCTTACTGGTGTGTATGGTTCAGATTATTCCATTATCATAAAAATACTTAATAACACAAAAGCAAATCCTGAGATTCTCACCTTATGAAATAAAATATTCATAGAATCACAGATTGTGTAAGACTGAAAGGGGCCACTGTGGGTCATCCTAGAGCACACGGCACAGGATTGTGCCCAGATGGTTCTTGAATATCTCCAGTGAGGGAGACTCCACAGC
>JAWMRA010000090.1:55846132-55865266 GCA_035584735.1 Pseudotriccus pelzelni | reverse complement strand
AAGGGTTGGACTTGATGACCTCGGAGGTCTCTTCCAACCCAGTTAATTCTATGATTCTATGATTCTTGTCTGCAGCCTAGTTTGACAGACACACATCACTGAACCTTGGGAAAGCACCAAGGCTTCCAGGAGTCATGGTTAGGATTAATTTCATGGCAAGTTTTAAGCCAGTGGATTGAAGATGAGACATTTACAGGCATGTTCTGAATAAAACTTTAGGAAGCTTATTGTTCACCTGAGACATTGCCTGAGATGAGCAGTGTCTTCTGAATGAGCTGCCTCTTGAGTTGTGTTGTGCAGAGACTGCAAGGACTGTGGTTTCAGTGGCCTCTAAACAAAAAACCTAGATACTAGAGAGTAAATTGCATAGTTCCTGCCTGCCTTGGATTTATTATTGTAGTGTCCTTGCAAACTGCAAGATGATACTCATGCCAATGATACTTAACTAATATCAGAACTAAGAGAATCAAGATAAAAACATTTTTATAATTTTTTTTTTCAGTTAGTGTAGACCTTGTTGAAGTTACTGCAGTGAACTCCTGTCATCTGTTCCACTCTGCTTTAGAGTAACAAATACCTTGCTGGTATTTCCATCTACAGTGTGTTTTTACTGAAACATGACTCATATAATTTACTTCTAGTAGAGTTTTTTTACCCTCCTTAATGGCTATATTTGTGTTAGGTTGAGAAATACTTAATATTTAAGGCTGAGGATTCCTAATTTCTGATCTGTGGAATTTTTTCACCATGTTTATATTATAGTGTTCACTAATTTCTGTAGATCTGAGAAATCTGAATCTAATAGAGTACAAATACTGGCTTTGGGGTGACGCATTTGTATGTGCATGTGTTTCTTTTATGTGTTTGTTTTTCATGTTTCTTTTTTGTTTGCTTTTTACAAAGAAGAATGTAAAAACAACATTAAGAAAGTAATAGCATATATAAACTTTTAGTAGTCTCAAAACATAGAATCCCCAAACAATACTGAAGCCTATCTATAACCAACCCAAGTTTTTTAAATACTATGTGCAGATCTTTTAAGGAAATCCAGAATGCACAGCAGGATTTAACCAATTCTGAAGCTTCTTTCTCTCTCATAATCAAGTAGGAACACCTGCCAGTGTAACAGCTGCCTATACATGTTTCAAAGCTGTGACAAACAAGGCTAATAAAGGTACTCCAATTCAGGATGTCTCAGGATAGGTGTGAGTGGGAAAAGAATCTTCCTGCCCAAGCTCTGGAGCAATTGAAGATCTGTTTTATGGTTGCCAGTATGCAATATCTTCCTTAGCTGGGAGAATGCTAAAGTCCTTCTGTAGCTCTATTACTATATGTTAATATGCATATTTCAAATCTTAGACTCAGCCTAGCGGTAGTTTTGATCATCAATTTTTGTTTCACTGAAAGATGGTCCCTTGCCTCCCACAGATTCAGTGAGTTTGTCTGCATCATTGTCTTGGTTTTTGTAGGCCACAGAAAGAGCTGACAGATTCCTGAAATGTGAGATAGTTCTCTGTACTGCTTGCATCTTTCTTCAGAAGTAAACCACACTCCTGCTTGTTTTTTTTCTTTCTTATTTTTGGCCAACTAACATGTTATTCCATTTACTGCACTGATCTTTTGATCTTTACATGTATACGAGTTTCAGGGTTTTTTCTGTCCTGCAAAATACTTATTTTTTCCCAATACAGTGATGTGATAACTTTCTCCATCCTTCATGTATTTTAATAGCTGATATATGACATAGGTTGGCTCCCCATCCATCTCCAGGAGGAGACCCAGTGGATTCCTGCTGGTCACTGTCAGAGGAGGTGATGCTTAGCATTTGTCCATTTTGCCTATTTGAGGTTTAAACCCTACAGGAAAGGCTTCCCTTTCCACTTGTGTACTTCTGTAGCACCAGCTGCACTGAGATCCCAGTTTCAGATATGGGTGTTTTGGGCTCTGTTTTTTTATACATAAAATAATAGAACAGCTATATTTGTACAAATTAAGATATACTTTCCCTAGCAAAAGCTGTGTGCACTCGACATAAATCAACTATCAGATGAGCGGTTCTTTTAGAAGAAAAATATCTATATGCCATACAAAAGAACAGAGGATCTAAAATACATATTAAAAAACTTCCATCAGTTTTTAGCTTTCAACTGGTCAATTGCATAGATCAAAACAAGTGAAATATGAAGAGACCTGAAAACATTAGCTATGGGTCTGAATGCTTCTTATTTCATTACCTTCAGGTCAAAATGGACTGTCACATTAAGATGGAAAATAGACAAACCCTGAGAGCAATCTTCCTGCAATTTGACATATATTGGGTGAAAATCAAAGAGAACATTTGGTTTATTGTCAAGATGGCTGTATAGGAGGTGCAGATGCAGACCATCAATAATGTCAGTATTATACCTTTTAACTGGAATACTGTAGGACTGTAATAAACATATAGTAAAAAGATAAGGACTTCATCCTGTAACTAAAATACAAAAGGTACTGAATAGAGGCTGCTAGCTTTCCTTCTATTTATAGTATAATTGCATCTGTTTTCGAGCAAGCTATAACATGACAAGGAGTAAAAATTCAATGTCAGTAATATAATTTGGTATCCTATATCAGTGTTTCTTAGCAACAACCCAGTAACGTTCAGTGAAGGCCACGCTCAAATGAGGTAATACTATATCAGTGGAGAATATTTTCAATGAATGGTTATACTTCAGGTTTTTCTCTGGAAAAACGTACAAGTTACAAGAACCTTGCTATTCTGTGTTGAAAACATGAATCACTGGGTTGCTCTGTTTTGTTTTTAACAATCTTCATATAGTTCAGATGTGGCAGTGGTCTTTAAGCCAAACCCAAAAGTACTTCTGTTCTATTTGTTCTAAAGGAAGGTTGTCTGTCCTGTCAAGGAGACTGTCTTTCAGCTCCTGAGATCTCTCTCAAGCAACTCTTGGGATAGACACACAGTGTTGAAGGTGTATATGTATAAAGTAACACCTGAAGAAAGAAAAAAACTTGGGGTTTTTTTCCCCCCATGTTTAGATACGATGTCTAAGATATGGTCACAACCCTTCTCTCTTAAATTTCAAGCCATTTCAGAGAACAGGTAAATTTTCAAAATTTCAGCATCCAGAGGGGAAAGAATTTAGTTAAATAATAAAAACAGAAGACAAGTAACAGGGAATATTAGCGATTACTACTAATATCTTGATACCATATTTTAATATTTTTATAACCTTATTATTCTTTATTTATGATCCAAAAAACTAAGAATTGAATGTGAAGTAACTTCTGACAGCAACTTGGATCAGGATCAAATTCTTTTCTGCTGCTCACAGATGTGCCTTCATGGAGGTTTGTATTACCTGAATCTCTCATCCCTTCATGGTCAAAACTGGAGAAAATGTATCTTCTGGAAATTTTCATGCCAGATGTACTTTGTGCTTGAGGGAGATGCCCTCAGCTTTTGTTTTTCTTTTCTGATCCAAGTATTAGGAAGACACACAATCATAGTGCTTTTGAAATATCAACCTTTTGTGATAGAGGAGCATAAGTATAAAATAATTGGACTTCGATCAAAGACTGAGCCTCTCTTTGTCAGAACAAGTGCTTAATGTACGTGTATACCATTTACTTCAAAATTATTTTTCCAGTCAGTTAACAATCATTTAAGAGCCACCAGAAGAGCTCGGCCTCTGAAAAAACCACATTTTGTGTCAAAGCGACAAAGCAGATGAAAGGGATGAAGATAGCATAAATATGGAGAAAACATAGTCAGCAACCAACATACGTTATGAAAGTAGTAGGTGTCCATGGAATGGGAGATCTGTGCTCATGTTGGTTCAGACATGGCATTTACTTCATTACCAGCTCTCAGCATCTCAGATTTTCCAAGGGTGTGGAAATGTTGAACTTTGCAGGGCAACATTTCTATCTCAACATACCGATGAAGTCTGGAGTTCAAAACTAACCAAAAGAACACCTGAGAACACTTTGCAAATAGTATGATTTTTGGAATGGGTCTCTGGGCCAGTCTCATTGCATAGGCAACACCTCCGCTTGCAAGAAATAAAATCCTGACGTCATTCAGAGAGTACCCAAGCAGTGATTGCAAAGCTGAGGAGATTCATAAATCCTGGGAGAAAACTACCTATTTTTCTCAGCTCCTCATATCAAAATAAAAGCAGCCAAAGAACAGGCCCCTTAGAGGAAATAATTGTTCTGTGTCACACTGTGTAACCTGTCCCTGCTCCAAGGCCATGCAGGGGACATATTGACATTGGTGGATACAGATAGGGCATATCTCCCTCATCCCTGCTCTGGTCAGGCGGACAGAGATCAACTTTGGTCAGGAACCTTTGAACCCATGTAAACATGACACAGGGCCCGAGGTGGTATACTTTACCCCTTTCAAGAGTTTTGCTTCAGGTCCAGCAGCACTCCAGCATTGTTGTGCAGCTTCTGAATGGGAACCACCTTCCATCTGTCAGGCCCCCCGCAGGCTCAGGACGAATACACAGCTCCGTGTCTGCCACAGGAAATATGCCATCAGTCTTGCCTGGAGCTGCGTAGTTAAGGTAGGAGGATGGAGATTTCCATAGGAAACGTGGACATAATGGTGGCCAGCATTGGAGGCTGCAGGACGAAGCATGAAAAATGTGATCCCAGCATTTCTAGAGCAATGGGCCCATCAGGAAACTTTCTTCCTTGTCTTGAGGGCTTGGCCAGGGGGACAGGAGGGACTGTGTTCCTGGAGTTCATCCCACTAAACCACAGTGTCCGGTCTGACTTGCTGTTGAGACTGAGCCTGGCACACACATAGTGACTGCTTGTATCTGTCTCTCTCTTCTCCAACTCTAAAATGCTCTTTTTCCCTTCTCTTCTGCACTGCAGATGGTGAGAGGAGGAAATGGGATCGGAGGGGGAAGTTTTAATGAATCTACAAAACACAAAGTATCCCTGTAGATCAAAATGTATTTGATTTCAGAATAATACAAGAAGCTGAAAAAGCAGGCCTTTAAATTCTGTTTTTCTGTGACAATCCTGTGATATGCCTAGAAATCTGACATTTGATTTTTTACAATTTTCCTTTTCCTCTTTCTCCACTGAAAGTTTCTTTTGGGGAAAATAATTTCAGATTTATGTTTGTGCATAACAGTTTATTCTAGGATCAGCAGCAAAAAACATGAAAATATAAATGTGATGTGTGGTATTACTTTCAGAAGAAAACTAGATGAAATGTGTACCACTTAAAATTACATTAGTCTGCTTGGTAAACAGCACAAGCAACTTCTCAATTATCTCATAATTACATTCCACTTTGCACAAAGACAACAGTGGCTAAATAGATGGTGTGATGATATTGCATTTGAGGAAACAAATTTAGCATTTTACCTGATAATTGCATAATCTTAAAATTGTTTTCTCTAAATCAGTTTCTGGAGATGTTGGCAGTGCCAGTTCCAAGACTTAACTAATCTTGAATTAACACAGGAACCCACTGGGGATCTTTTTGCCTTTGCTAAGGTCCATGGTGGGGCTTCACAGGTGTAGTACACTTGACATAACCTGAATCCAGGTCTCCCACAAATGGTCACTGTTGAAACATGAGGCATGTTCAGGAATGCTGTGAATTTCTCTGTTCAATCAAGCCTACTGCTCTTTGTAAAAACTCTGGCAGCACTACAACATATCCACTTTTTTAAACATTACTAGAGTATTTTCATCCTAGGTATATAGAAACTGTAGTTTCACTACACACCAAAAATAAGAGTACCTGGGTTTCATGAAGGTCTTGTGACATGTCTGTTCAATCTAATATTTCAAGTGTGCTTTTAAAGTCTTTTCAGATCTAAATTTCCCATCTTAACAACTTCCGTTGTATGTCAGAAAGAAATTTTAGAGAGATAGAAAGGGATAAGAGAGATTTTATTTGGGTAAAAATAAAAAAAAAATTCTGATTTCCTACAAAATAAAACACAAAAATTTAATTTTGAATCAGCAACAAATGTTTCAAAATCTGTATCCACAATTTTAACAACCTGTTTTATAGCCTGCCTACTTAGTCCCTTTTATATAACATTCTGTGGGGTTTTTTTCCTTTTTGAAAAAAAGTGGATCAGTTTGTAAACACATAATGTCATCCCAAACTTAAAATAGTTAAAAGGCATGGTTTAGGCATGTTGAAATCAAATATTACATTTGTGGCAATTTCAAAATTTCTTTCATGTTTCTTTTTCCAATCAAAATTGTTTATTGAAATAATCTCATTTCCATTAATATTTCAAATCTAGATTTGATTTATTTACCAACAAAATTATTAAAATTACTCATCTGTAGTTCTAAACAACTGATTCTCTCCGTAGAAACTGAAATTGGTTTTCGTGGGATTTAGTTTAAGTCACTTTACCTCGGAATTGTTAATTTTTAGAAGAGTCGGTAAATCTGAAATATTCGTGATTCCTCATCATGAAGAGCTACCTTGTATCAGAGCTCTAATTTTAGTTCTATTTATGGATTCTCTCATTATACTATCAAATATATTTATATGACATCTGTCATAAAACCAGAAGTGAACTCTTTGGGAGATTTTACACATCAAGTGTAAAATACAGTATACTAAAAAATACACAGAATCACTTTTTTTGTAATCTTCACATTTTTGTAATCATCAACTCCTTTGAAAGCTTCATAAGCTACACCAATTATTTCTGACTTCAGTGATGTAGGTTGTCCTTATTACGCTTGTCTACAGGGAGGCTAAACTGGTGAAAACAAATCTGTGTAAGCTGTGTTGCTTCTGTACACTCAGCACTGCAGTCTGTGCAACTCCTAATGGAATTCCTAAAAACCCTTAGCCTGCATTTTACCAGGCTTTAGGAATATGGTCTTAAAATTTTGTCACAAATCTTAGCAAATGGAATATACTTTGAGTATGCCAGAATCTGAGAGACTCAGCTATTAATCTTCACATTAACACACAGTTTTCTTTAGCTGAGGTTTGGAGAGGATATTGCGAATTTTCCCAGAGCTTATTAACTACTTAAACAACAAGGAAGTTGCATCAGATTATGATACTCAGGTTATTTTGTGAAGCAATATTCAGGTATTGATTGTCTAGAATAAGACCTTAAACACCAGTGTTTGATCTAGTTATTGTCTCAGAAACAATTAGCAGGTTAATTTTTCCAGAGCAAAATAACTTGCATTAAAATTATAAATACCAGTTTATTTTAACTACAAGCCTACATAATGCTACACTACTACCAGAACACTTTCAGTGTTCAGCAAGCTGATATGACATTTGTCATTGAGTGGTGACATTATTTTATCTCTAATTCAAATAGCTAATGCATTGGAGGTTCTTCTCTGTGCTTCTTCAGTTGCTGTTAGCAAGTTACAAAAACGGGTATCGAGTAAATCATTGGTTCTGACTGCTCTGTGGTGCTTGGTCTCAGAGAACTCCCACATCCCAAACTGTAAGTTCCATCCTATGTGACCTCTGGCACCCAATGTGACAAAGAAGCATTGCAATCACAAGAACAAAGTAGAAGGCAGTCCCTGCTCTAAAGAGCCTGTATAATAAGAAGAGGTAGGGATGTGCAATGAATCAGTGATTGAACCAAAGTCATGTAAGTAACTACTGGAAAATTCAGGAGTTTCCTATTTGTCCTAGTAACTACTTTTTTTAACTTATTGTCCTCTGTTATTACTGCTATTCAAAGTAATTTCTTCTGAAACAGGAGTACCAGTCAAATAGAAAGGCCATAGTGCTTAGACTTCTCTTAAATGCTTCGTTAAGCTCTTTAATCCTGTTTTACATGTTTAATCTTAAAATTGAGATATAATTAAAAAAATGAATGCATGCAATGAAATGCAACCAGACAAACAGGTACCAGCAAATTTAGCAATGAATGAACTCTTGACTCTCAATTAAAATTGAACATTTGCTTCCATTTTGGGGTAGGAAGATAGTACAGAAACATGATATGCCAACTTCCAATAAGGAAGAAATTGTATTTTTGGGACACTGATACGAAGCCATTTTTCTGCCTAAATCTCATCTGCGGTATTTCAATATCTGATGCCATTCTCTTCTCTTTCTCTGTATATATGCAATGTGAGAACAAAGACATGCCATTGATTTTTTTCTGCACTATATAGCTGGTGTCTGTATAGTTATCTCTTCCGCTAATATAAACTAGCCATTTACTGTACTGCTAAGAAAAAACACGGATGAGGTGGTCCCATGGATCCCAAAGTCTGTGACTCTACTTGCAATGAGTCGAGATAAGAAATAATCCAGGAACAACGTAATGGGAGAACTAGAGAAAAGAATGGAACAAAGTGAAGACAGAAATAGATGTCCATGTCACTGCTGGACAAGAACATTTCTAACTGCTTGCAGTGATTAAGAAAAGACTGTAACTGGGGCAGGATATTACAGAGATGCAGAACTAGTCTTACGCATAAATGAAAGGGTTTTAATCACAAATTTCATTCTTTAGGTTACAATAATCTGCAATTGATGAATGCCAGACCAAGGCACCTACAGTATTGCTGGTTACCTTTTCACAGAAATAACATGTATTAGTCAACCTAATTTAAACATATTACAATTTTCTAGTTTTAGAGGAAATAATAATCCTTTAATTTGGCCTGAATATTCAGGAAATAGTGTTACACTAGCTTGTGCTGAATCTTCAGAAGACTGATTTTCTTGTTATTTTATCTAATGCACAAGTGTCTCCAGCTGCAACTGAAGCTTTCACTCAGCTATGGTTTAGCTCATTTGTATGTTCTCAGTGCTGTCATCAGGTTAAATATTACCTCTTCTTATAATCAGCAACATTTTTTATCCTCCTGATGACCTCCCATTCTTCCCAAGACTACAAATATGCAAAATATAATCTTTTAATCTCAGATAATTGGAGTAACTGGCTCCAGTGTGGTTGACGAGCTGAGAGGGGTCACACAATACCAAAAAATATAAGGATGCCTCTTCTCCGTATGTAATCCACAGCACAAAATAACATGCAATATGCACAGTAAAAGAAAATTGTGCTGCTTGAAATATATCTTTGTATTTATTTCTAACATGTAAAGATGGGAACATACCTATTAGAGAAACATAAATATTAATTTTTAAAGTTTTTGAAAGATCAAGTATACAAATAGAAACTCTTTGTGTTCTGTGAGAGTTTAAGACAGCTTCAAAACAAGTTCACACAATACATTAAGCACTTTCAAAAAACCCATATTTTTCTGATGTGCCATATGGATTTTTAGCATCTCTGAAGTACCTTGAGATGATTTTTAAAATAGCACAATAACAGAAAATTGTGTTCTATTCTGCAGTTTCCTCATCATTTATTGTTTCCAAAATAGTTAAGAAAATATATTGGTGCTCACTTAATAGTCCTGACTACGTGACTGATAAGACGCTTTTCGAGTCTTTAGAAGGTTTATGGCCCCCACAGCTAAGAAGGTTAAATTGTCCCCACTCCACACACACAGCCACAAGCACAGCTACTCTCAATCTTCAAGAGGTGGCTCCATATGCCACAGCAAAGGGCATCTATCAAAAAATAGCACAAATGTGTTTAATCAGTCCATTAACTACGTTAGTGTTTCATAGCAGAGATGGACTGATCAACTCCTTATGAAGCCTTGGCCTACCTGGGGAGCTGAACTCTTTCACCTGAAGCTGGCATCTTTATTTCTTCACTACCAGACAAAAGGCTGCCTGTAAAGTGGGGGAGTCTGCAGGAGTGAATACCTTAGGCATGCCTGCTTAGGAAGGAGCCTAAGCCCTAGGTTTTATTCTGCCTTATTTCCTGTATTTGTTTCTAGTGAGTACTATCACTAGAAAACCACTTTTAGATTTTCTCCACTAAGATTCTAGAAGATATAAAATCTCCAGCCAGAAGGAAAATAAAACCTTGTGCTTAATCTCACTCACAGTAATAACTGTCCTACAGGCAGCTCAGCTCTCCTGCTGATCCTCTGATGGGTCAGACCCTTGTATGCATTGCACAGCAGTGACCATGTCACACTTGACAGAGAGTGAAACACATGTCTGCAAAAGAGTTACCAAGTCTCTACACATTACAACTAACTTTGTCTTCAAATGTTATATGCATTTAATCTGTGTTTATAAATACTTCTGTTTTGAAAACAAACAAACAAAAAACCCTCACCCAACCAAAGAAGTTTGCTGATCTCTGCAGTATTTTTTATGCATAAAACACATCAACTGTTTACTGCACAACGCTATGCTATGTGTAGGTTACGCAGAGAAGATAGTGATAGAATCTGCCATCCATTTCTCTATTTTGTTGTCTGAGGTCATTTAAGCTCCTAGACAAGAAGACCTTTCTGCAGTATTGTCAAAATGATAGAAAGGGAGATGCCAAGATGTGCATTGCAATTTATTCATAATGGTGTACTGCTTAGCAGTACACCACATCTTTTGCCCTGCTATCTGCCTGAAAAGTTCCTTCAGACATCATGTAAAAATATTAATTTGTCAGCATTCAGATATTTTGCCATGTAGCAGATGTAGTGTTAAAGGATCGACAAGTGTGAGTTTAAATAACAGACTATGGCAATTATTCCTATTGACTGCAAGAACCCTTTAGGATCCTTCTTTTAATTAGTGCTGCAGTTGTTCCACTGTCTTGAGAGTTGTTATGACAGTATCAATGGCTTCAATTGAATAGAAAGCCTTTGTAGTGGAGAAATACACTCATGCCTTTTCTGGTCTTGCCCTCCTTTTATTACATGAGTACAAGTACCACTCATGCATCTGCAAAATCTTGCAAGAAAAAATGTGCTCATATGTGAAAAATCCCCGTCATATGAAGGATGCAGTTTCATGCCACCTACGTGCCAGCATTTTGACTCTGAACTTGTCTCAAAATGTTTTCTGGAAAAGAAATACAAGTCCTTTCTGCCATACATGATAGGAAAAAAAAGACCACTGAATATTTTTTATTACACAATCAATAGTGTTACTTTGATAATTATAACAGCAGTGTAACTGGCATACCTAGGGTGAATTTTCTTCTAAACCTCAATAATTGAATTTTCTTCTAAACCTTGAAATTTTTTCCTCTAAACCTGGAGAACTGGAAGAAAGCTTTAAATTAAGTCTCTGAAGCAGTAGTACTTAAAAAAAAAATCAGCTGCCTTGAAATTCCCTCTTCTGGTTTCAGCAGGGACTAACATATTGCATGGCTATGGACACACAGTTACTGAATATTTAGATACAAACTCACCTGGACATTACAAGGCCCAAATTCGGCTTGATCATAAGGATTGCAAAGTTTGGGCAACATTTGTGTTTTAGGTGTAAATGGGCAGTAACTGTTCATAGTATGACACTGAAATATATATATATATATGATAAGAACCATTCATTTTAATAGACGTTATTTTGAACGTCTTGTCAGTTGAATACTGTATGACATGTAGTGGAGAATTATGCAGATTAAATTCAAAGAGGAGATTAGAAAGCAAGTACTTTTTCATCCCTAATAACTCTCTGGATACTTTTTTTTGTCTTTAAACCAAGATTCTTTTAATGCCCTCAATCAATCATTGCTGGAAGCAGAATAGTAAAGTTAGTCAAATATAAATGTCTCTAGTGGTGTAAAGTGTATATTCCAGTAGGAAAATGTTTTAAAGCAAATAGAAATGTACTACATAATATTTTCTATGCAACTGTAAGTAGTATCAAATGTTTCTATAAAAAATAGCATTAAATGTTCAATATATTAATACTGTATATTATATATATTACATATATAATTACACAGCAACATAATAATTAATTGAAATGGCTATAATGGTATAAGGTAAAAGTACATGAACTAGGCAGTTAAACTATGCAGCATTTTTGGTTAAGAGATTATATGTAAGGGCACAACTTTTTTTCTTTATAATACTGATTACTTCCTCTGAATTGGTGAAAGTTAAGAAGTGCCAAAATTAAGTCTGTTTAACATTCATGTCATCCAATGTAGTACAGTGATAAAGAATGTGATTTGGCAAAACACAAGCACTGCCGTTTTTCAGCTGAACCCTTAGGTGCTCAGAGGAAACAATTTGAACCTTGTCCTTAGTCCCACAGAATGGGTACTTCTCTGTGCTGTGAATGCAAAGTGCTGAGTATATGACATATAATGTCACAATACTTATTTTTGTCACTCGTGACTTTATCATGCATATTGTAAGTAATATGAACCTCATATCCAAAATGAAACGAGTTATTCTCTCTGATGCTTCTTACCATAGGATATGAGAGTAGCCTACAAACACAAATGAGTAGGCCATCCCAGCTCCCTGATGTGGTATTTTTGTCAACTTTATAAATATTTATCCCAGCAAACTAAGTGCTTCGTTACCTGCATTCTTCACTGGAGATGCCTGAAATCTGTCTGATAGCCAACCCACCACTCATGGCATCTGCTGGCTTCAGCTGTACTGACTTGTCAGCATCTAGAAAGCCAGACTCTGGCTGTCTTGAGCTGGAGACCCAGAACACAGGGAACATATCCTTAGTGGTCCAGTGTGGTTGTTTTCTTAGTATAAAATGAAAATCCACAAATCTGCAGTCTGGAATCAATGTGCACCACAGTCTGCACTAATCCCCACTTTAGTAAGTTTATAGCTATCTGTTTAAATCTCTGTTGTTAACCTCATCCCTTGAAATACTGCATGCAATTCTTTCTTTTTTTAAGAAAATAGTGCAATCCTTTCCTAGGGACAGAGTGTGCCATTCAAGTTGAATTCTTCACATATGCCCCTTGTAAATGCCAGTCTGTGAGTCTTCTCATGCATAACACCAAAAGATATCCAGAAAATTCAAGAGAGCTGCTCTGATTAATGTCTATTTACTTATTATGTGAGCAGAAGTCAACCAAAATATACTTTAATAGAGATTTTTATTCCTGCATTAAACCAATGTAAAGAGTCAAAATATTTTCATTTTCTATTGAAGGAATCATGATTGCTTCTATGTCCTGGTGTGTATCACTTCCATAGAAAATGCGCTTGATTATAAAAGATTATAAATACTTTAGATTAGAAAGAAAATGTTTTTTCATGGGACAGGTCTGACAGAACTTTGTTTTACATCCTCTTTTAGTTAAGGATGAAATAACTAAATTTTAATTTTTTGTTTTTGATAAAGATAGTATTTTAAGATTTTTCTCCTGGTTTTGCTTTTGCGTTTACTTAGGTTTGTTTTTTTTTTTTTTTAGTTAATACACTATATACCCTCATGGGTTTTTTAATCCGTTAGCCTGAAAACTACTAGAATCTGTATTTCTGACAACAGTCAAATATCAGTTATCTGGATTACAGACTATTTATGTGAAATATGGAAAGACCATTAAGGTCTGGCATAAGTACAGTTTCACTTTATCTCACCAGTTTACCTCCTGCACCAGTGTGACCACCATCCTGCAACTAAAAAGACTAGAAACAAAAATCCTGGCAGCTTCACCCTGGTTTCCAGCAAGCCCATTCAGGTCAGGTGCTTCCTCGTTTTTGAAGACCAGGACTCTTTGCGAGTACCATGTGGAAATACACTCCACCTCAAAGCTCTCTGGGTCCCAGAAGCTTGTGAGGTTCAGTGCAAACCCATGTGAACACCTGGACCTGGCTGGGTTTAGTACAGTGATGAGTCCAGCAACAAGTCAGAACCGAGCAGATCAACACTGATCCCGGGACAGAGGGCTGGGTCCTGCCATCTTCCATGTCCTTTTTCCTCTGAAGACTCATTCCATGCTTCTACTTACTATACCTGAGTCTGAGTGCTTTCTGACTTCTAGGAGGAAATGCTGCCTTCAATGCAGCATCAGGGCACGTGCTAGATCTTATATTTTCACTGTGTTATGCAATGCCAAAGGCAACAAGCCCATCCAGAGCACCACACATAGCACATAAGTGTATTATAGTTGCTCTGTGCAAGACAGAGGAGGTCAAAACTTGTTAGTCATTAAGCTAGAGCTAAAAAAGACTATTTGTTTCCTGGTGGAGACACTGGTGATACTTTGTGCTACATTCTCCCTGAGGTATACATCCTTCCTGCAGTGCACTCCTGCAAATATCTTTCTTTTTGATCTGTAGATTATAACAGGTGTGGCTAAATATTCTGAATTTATATATCTAATTAACATTCCTCCACAGGCTGTTACAGAGAATTTAGACTCTTGTATGTAGGTGTTGGGTATCAAGCAAGCAATCAAAGTATTTGACAATAGATGGTTTAACACGATGACGTTCAAATCACACTATGCCCTTGTCTTCTATTACCCAGAAAATTATTTCAGAAATATTTATATGAAATTTATTCAAAGAAAAAGTCAGTGTTGAAAGAAAATTTCAGCTCTC
Organism: Pseudotriccus pelzelni; assembly: GCA_035584735.1. Classification (NCBI taxonomy): domain Eukaryota; kingdom Metazoa; phylum Chordata; class Aves; order Passeriformes; family Tyrannidae; genus Pseudotriccus; species Pseudotriccus pelzelni. The sequence goes on along the minus strand of JAWMRA010000090.1, from coordinate 55,850,872 downwards.
TGTTCTCCTTACTTGAGATGTTCTTCAGCACAAAGTAAACAGAAGTAGAAATACTTTACAGCTACCAAAGTACTCGATCTGAGCAGGGACCTATCCGAGAGAAGAGTCCACAACTCTTGGCACTTGCTTACATAGAGGAGAAGTGAACAGCTGTACTAGGCATGACTTACATGCAAGATGTGCACTAATTTAGGATAATTTTATTAGAGAAAAAAGAAATTATCAAGCTGAAGTGATTGTAGGGCTGCAGTTCATGTCTGGAAACTCACAGAAACAAAATCTTTGACAAATATTCCCATAGACAAATGTTGCTCTGGCAGCAACTGCAGCCAGCAATGGTAGGGTGAAAGATCTTAAGACAAGTAAATATCATGGCCAATACTGTACATTTTTGAAGAGTAAGTTTTTATCCCCTCCAAGAGTTAAGCACTAAAATAGTCTCCTGGAAGGTCTAAAAGAGCTCACATGTTGAAGACCAACAGCAGCTGGGGAAGTGCTCCGGTAATGATGACAGATGTGAGTAGGAAGGCAGCAAGAGTGGTGGTAGAGTTGAAGAGCAGCAGTACAAATAACAAAAACTACCTTTTACCCAGCAATACACACCCTGGAGTTCCAGATACTGCAGAGCATAACTATTTCACATACTTCTTAGCTTGGATAAAGAGGTTAGCCTACATATGGACACCTGCCATGAACCTGAGAGAAGGTTAGTAATAACGACAAAACTTATTTTGTAGATTATTTTTTTTAATCTCTTACTGATTTATTGTTTTATTGTGTTTCTTTGTTCTCTTATTGAAGTTATGTTTGTTCAAATTACTTTGACCAGTGCTGGTACTCCTCACTCCTTTGTGCCTTATTTCTCAGGTTTCTGGGAAGGAGCCTTAAAGCACAGTTTCTTAAGCTTTCAGAAGGAACTGACAGAGCTTGTATTGTCTTCTTGTAAGTGTTAATGAGCATAGTCAGTTTATAATTATTACTGTCTAGCCAGCCATAAACTTCCATCTCATCTTTATCTTCCATTAGAAGACTTAGAATTGAGCTCAATACCTTCAATGCCTAATTATTTCTTTGTATTTTTGGGGACTCTTACTGCACAGATCTTGCAGTTCCTTCCCAGATGAGATCTGTGTGGTTGCAGCATGGAGTGTTGGTCTGAGCTGTATTTGTCATTGTAGTACTTTCCCCTGCATTTGCAACTGTTTTCCTGGCTGTGTGGTTTCGTGGCTGGATCCAACCCCACTGAAATCCGTATAAAGGTTTTATGACTGGTGGGAACTTGGACCTTATCTTGCAGCCTGGAAACCAGCTAGTCAAATATACATAGTCAAAAATGCTGAAAAATACAGAGGTGTTTTGAAGTACCTGCATAATGCCTCCTAAATTAAGATGAATTAATCTGACAGGAAGACAGATTTTTGCAATGTTCCTTCAAGGCTTTTTATGTGGATGTTTTGTATTGTACCCATACAAGTTAACCCTGGCTCACTTAATTACTATTTACATTGATCCTCAAGTCAGAGTAGATGGATGTGGTTAAAGGAAAACATGCCATGTTTGGATACCCAACCAGACAGAAACAGTATTATATGGGGGAAGTGAAGTTCTGAAATAAAAAACAATATAGCGGCAGTAATATCATTGGTCAAGACTAAAATGAGCAGCATATTTAGTGAGCATGTTTAGCATGATTTAGAGAGTGTGTTAAGATACTAAAAGGCAGCATCAGGAACGACTATTCATCTCTTCATTTCTGAGCAAGTCCTTGCTATTAACTTGTTTTTACAAGGTGTAGCTTGTCCATATCCCCCCAAGAGTGTTTGAGAGAACCTATGGAAATTTCCAGAGGATAAAATCTGCTTTAGCTCAAGTTAATGGAAGGGAGTTCTTACAGCATAATAATCTTGTAGAAATTAATAATTTGTCTAAACATGCTCTTATAGCATCTGAGTTCCACTGGAGTATCCTCAGAAGTATCCCTATAAGGCAAAATAAGTCACTGACTGTGGACATTTTGTAAGTGCATTTCAAATCTCACACATATGCTTTTTCCTTGCCTTCTTTTGCATTGAATTCTAGTTTCTGAAACAGATAGCTTTAGATTTGTATGTGAGACTAAGAAAAGAGTCATTGCCTGTTGGCCCTAAGGAAGGAGAAGCTTCTGTTCTTGCAATGCTGTGTTTTTCTTACTGTGCAGAAGGCTTACTGTAAAATTGAACCTAGGAGTACTAAGAACCCAGTACCTGAAAAGATGCAGCTGTAGATGTAGAGATTTCAGGAAATATGAGGCTGTATATTCTGAATAAGAAACAGTAGAGGAATGCATAGACAAATTGAAGCTAGGATGGCCTCAACGAAAAGAATAGCACAGGAATCAGGGTTTTCTTTTACCAGGCCTTTTACTGCCAAGGAAGACTAACAAGAGAGATTTTGTTTATTTTCCTTTGACTAGCAAGACATCAAGGCTGATATTCCCACTGCCCTTCCTCTGAAAGAAAACCAAAAAAAAAAAACCAAAAAATGGACCTCCTGAAATCTGTATTAAGGAACAGTTTCTAACAGAATCTCTTTTGAAAACGGTTGCAAGCTGACTTCTTAAAAGGCTCTTTTTACCCAACATCTGAAGGTCATTCATCAGAAATTTATAAGTTGATTGCTATATTAATTCAGTGGTTGATTTCTGAAAATTAATTTCACTGACTTGCAAGACTAGGCATTCAAAACTACAGGAACTTCAATTCAAAAGTTCAGCCTAATTTTTTTCCTGCAGTTGGCACATGCATGACATATGAGTCTGAAAAACTTTTAACTTCTCCAGAGTGTGTGTTGGTTTAGGGGATGGTGTATTTTTGTTTATTTGTTTGGGGTTGTTTCATTTCTGTCAAAGGCTCTTGGGATTGATGTCTTAAAATAAGCTAAACAGTCTCTGTACTATTTTATCCAATTATGAAGACAGCTCATGTATGTGCCATCCGGTAAAATCCCAAATGTAACAGTTCCCATTGCAACAGTCAAGCGCTTTCTTTCACATACAACTTTCTGTCCTTCCAGCTGAGAACTTAGAGGTTTACTTATTGAATTTACTTATTGAATTAAATATATTTGTATTTTGTGCTCAGAACTTTACTATTCATCTGAGCAGCCATATTCAACATGGACACCTGTAAAGGACTAGTGTTACTGTACTGCTGTAATTTTTCATGCACAGTATTTTCAAGAGGAAATGTCTAGAATCTCTGACAATTCTCCAAAAGCCCAGTTTGCCCAATATCAATCTTTTTATTAGCGATAAATCAGTTTTTCAAACTTTTTTTAGTTAGGGAAGATTACTGTGGTACACAGTCATGAGACTGCTGCTATTGCTACCTTGGAAATTACTACAGTCATAGATTGCAATGACACCATGAGATTGGTGTTCCTGTGCAAGTCCTCATGCTGGAGCTCAGGGGTGTCCGCCTTGCCTCTGCTCTCAAAATCTACCTCAAAAGGGGGAAAATCATTAAATGGTTAAATCTTGAAAATTACTGGTGTACCCCAAAATAGCTTACAGCCCAGTTTCCATTTACAGTGTGGTACAATTTTAATGGCAATTATAAATGTTAAGCAATCAGTTTTCAAGGTGTGCTAGAGATTGCCTGTGACTTTAACCTATAGTCCTCAGTTGCTGTTCCAGGGTCAGCTGCTCTTTACAAACCTGGTCTGTATATTTGTTTATGCATTTCCAGTTAGTCATTGAGTTACAATGACAGTGCAGTGGAAGTAGCTCTGTCATTGCCAAGTGCATCCTCTTTGCTTAGAGATCAACCAGTCGTAAAAGAAAACAATGCAATAAAATCACAATTATTCCTTTTTGTAATTTCTTAAATTATGGCTTGAACATCTTTCCAGCTTCTTTTTGAAATGAGAGGTACCTTCTTGGTTTTGTACCAATATATGCAAAGGAAAAGAAGTCTTTCCTCAGAGTACAGAACATGCCAGTTGTCTCTAGAAATTAATAAAAGAAGGAGGAAATATTAACAGGAAAAATTAACCAACACCTTCCGTAATATTTTGGCTGCAAAATACTCATGCCCAACTCCCTGAATCATAAACTACTTCCTCTGCAGTTTTCAGCAAGTAATTCAGGATGGGACCTAACTCGTGTTTCAATGTTCTAGTTTCCACAGTTATTAAGGGTCTCTCCACAGGCAGTAGGGATATACAAACATGTCCAGAGGATGAAACATTTTAAATCTCACCCTCTGGAGATCTCAGTTCCCATCTACGAGCAGAGAAAGAGGACTTTGCTGCATTGGAAATATATTCCTCGTGAGGTTAAGTGCACTGAAAAATGTTAGGCATTTGCACTTTGACACTACAGCTGTGTCAATGCTGGAGACAGACCACATTACGGAGGCTTTGCAACAAAAATATCAGAAAACTTACTGTGTTGGGGTAACTGTGTGATAGGGAACAGAGTTTGTCCTAGCCCGTGCTCCTGAAATTTCCTTAGGCATTAGTGATGGCTGAAGATCCAGAGGCTGTGAGGATGGTAATTACTTCCTTCAGATAGTGAAGAATTGAGAGCCTTTTTGTGCTCAGAGATGAGCAGAGCTATGAAAGGCAGATGAATTCAGCAGAACATTAAAATGGAAAATGAATGGTGGTGCCAACTGATCATAGGTGTTGGAGATAGGCTGAGAACTGAGGCAGACTTCAGAGAGTGGAAAGAAGCGACAGACACTCTCCATGAATCATCTA
>JAWMRA010000090.1:55807541-55818336 GCA_035584735.1 Pseudotriccus pelzelni | reverse complement strand
ACAAGGAATAATGGGCATGAACTGAAAGAGGAGAAATTTAGGTTAGGTATTAGGAAGGAATTTTTTACTGGGAGGGTGGTGAGACACTTGAAGAGGTTGCCCAGTGACACTGTGGATGCCTCAGCCCTGGCAGTATTCAAGGCCAGGCTGGACAAGGCCTTGAGCAACCTGGTCTAGTGGGACGTGTCCCTGCCCATGGCAGGGGGTTGGGGCTAGATGATCTTTAAGGCCCATTCCAGCAACTTAACATTCTATGATTCTGTGATTTTTTTCACACTTGCTGTGTATAATGGTTATAAGACCTGTATCCAGCATACAGGGGAAATAAGCAATACATTGTATCCTTGTATCTTTGATCCAGCTTGTGACATAGATGGGTGTACTTGATGCCATGATGGAAAGATTAATGTTGTTTACTGTTCCACCCATATGTTTGTTGTGACATGTTCTGTTGCCTTTTCTTCCCAATTATAAACAGTTAATCTTCTATTAAAGTAACCAGATGTATTGTGGAAATCATTGCTGGTCCCTTTTCCTTTGTTATTTTACTGCTGCAGGTGAAGGACTCACTCTATAAGAGCCCAGGGGAGCTTTATAGACCCAGTGGGAATAAAAAGTGTATCCGTCAAAAAGAAAGAACGTAGGATTTAGGAAGAGGAACTCCTCTTGACTAGTTGTTCATGTTGACATTGAGTGATAGAATGGAAATCTTAATGCAGAACCTTCTGTAGTCATGTTCCTGTTTTCTATGCTGAGGTAGGGTTTGCAGATTTTTTTAAAGAATTTTGGTGTATTGTTTGTTATTTCAAACCTCAGGGACCTGGGAGTTTGGGAACCACAGGAGATCTTGGATTAGAAGAGGGAAGAAGTTTTCCACAGTGGGAGAACATGTTCAGTGTTTCAGTTCACTAAATCATGCAGAAAAGGAGAGGAGGTTTTATGGTGTTGAGGGATCAAGAGCCTGAGACTGCTTACAGATTTTGGATAATTTCTGAAACAAAATCGAATATGTGCAGATAGAAAGACCCGGACATGAAAGGCTGAGGAATCATTGGTTGTTATTGGAAGGACTCAAGTTATACACTGAACAATTTCATTCCACTGTCTTAAATAGACAGCTATGCAAACATGTAACAACATTATGTGGCCAGGAATCAAAAGGACATGTTTAAGATTTAGTGTAATGATTTGTTTAAGGATTTTTGAGGTGGCTGGTCTAAAACACAGTAAAAAAACTAACATCCTCAAGATGATTAAAAAATTCTAATATGTCTTGAATTGCACCCAGAAGTATATTTTCATACTGATTTTCAAAATATTTTTTGAATCATTGTTAAGATGATATTACTTCATAGATAGAGCTATGATAGGAGTAGAAATGTTTTTGGTAGGGTAGGATTGATTTTGCCAGAAGGAGCTTGCAGTGCTGTGCTTTCCAAATGGTGTTTTGGTTGCAGTATTTTGTAGCAGCCTGTCAGTGCAACAGCTCATAAAAATACAGAAAACAGAAATATGGTATTTTTGCTTCAAGCAATTGATAGTGTTCATCAATTCGTTTTATATGTGAGCAGTTGGTACACTTACTGTTTATTCATATTGCAGTTTTTGTTTTATTTACTGATGCTGAAGTGTGAAAATGAAATATAAGCTGTCAGTAAAAAGTGACTGGCACCATTTGTTGTTAGGGCTGAAGTAAAAGAGGTATCTCTCACTCGTTATTTAATTGTCTGGATTTTTATGTTCAGAGGTTCCTGCCAAGAAGGCTGATCTGACTAGGAGGCTGTTACTGTTCGTGTGAACTGCTCATATGTATAATCCCATTTGTATGACGTAGAAGTGTGGCCTTACGGCAAAAGAAGAATCTTCCCACTTTCTATATCTTGGACACTTGTGCTGACCAGAAATCTTGAAAATACGAGAAGTATATTCATTCCCATTCGGATTGAGCAGCCTCAGCTGTGGCTTGCCGGTGGTCACACAGCTCTCTGTTCTTGGGACTTTGTGTTGTTGCTTCATATTCTAGTAGATCGCTACTTCTCAGCCGTTCTGATCACTGCCCACCTTAACAGTACGGATTGTTATTCTTAAAAAATGTTATTAAAATACCTGGTCTGAAGCAGCGCACTTGTTTACAGGCTGTAGGCTGTGGAGCACTTCCAGACAATGCAGGTTCAAGCTAGCTGGGGGACAGCACTGAGCTGTGCTTGATTGAGAAATGGCAGATGGGGCTTCAGCTGACCATCCAGCAGCCTGTGAGCACAGCTCCCATCCCCTGTTCCTCACCAGCCCCTCTCCCTTTGCTGAGCAGAAGCTGAAGTGTCTCTGAGTTTGAGCTAATGTATGTTACAGTGATCTAGCCCGTAAATGTCTGTACCTAAGAGAGCAGGGTTGCCAAAGCTGCTGGAAGTGTGGCACCAGTGGAGGTGGAAACTTGCTAATAAAGAAAAGCAGGAGGCCGGAACAAACAATTTTACTCATTAAGGCAATTACTGGACAGAAATGAGGCATTTCCTGAGAAAAGATGAAAGTCAATCTGCGTTTTGTTCCACTGGTGTAGTTCATAGGTAGAGGTGATTGGCAGAGATTGGCTGGCAGTCATTTGTGGGTGCTGTAATCACACAGACTACTGCAGGAATTTGGGCTTTAGAAAACCAACAATGAAGGAGCATTGGAAGTACATTTAAGAGGCAAGTATTGATACTTGGCGTAAGTTTTCTGGGATGTGTTAAGGGACTGAGACATCTAGAGCAGACAGTAATTATAACACTGTAGATCAAGGATGGAGGGTATGTACTTCTGCCTAAACAGCACTGACTGCGTTTCCCAAGCAGTAGCTCCTGGAAGTGATATGCAGCTTGTGGCTAGGAATGGAGCCATAACCCTGTCCTTGACTGCACGGGAGGCTCTGCAGTGCGTTCAGAAAGACCTCACCCAGATGTGAGCCTTCAGAGTCTGTGCCCATGGCACTGGTTTCCAAGCCATAGCAGAACCTCTTAGCTGGTTGAGTGTTTTGGTGTTGTTTTGAAAATATTGTGCTCTTAGTTTTTATGCAGTCTTGGAATCAGTAACAAGTGAGATGTTGCTTATATTTGATGGATGATATATCCAACTCAAGAGTTCAGGGAGCCTACAGACTATTCTTCTTTCAGCTGTTCTCTTTGGCAGTAGCATGAGCTGAAAAGTTTACATGAACTAAAAATTCATGGTTGAGCATGAAGTCAGGCCATTAAAGTCATCTGCTGATCAGACCCCTTTGAGCAATTTGTTAATAAAGTGAAAATCCAGCATGCTACTCACTAAATATATTTAATTGCTTTAGTAGTAGGTGCTGCTGCAAGGAATCTAGCATCTCTTCTGGAGTCTGGTGTGTTGATTATTGTATGACCCAGTTGGCAGCAAGCCTGTCCTGTGAGGCACAGGGCAATACTATGCTGTGCAGCTGTTTTGCTAAGTAGTTGAAATACAGTGCCAGCATTATTTGAGACAAATACGTATTTGATAACCTGTTGCTGCCAAGTTGCATGATAAAAAGAACATCTCTTTTTTCATCATAGAACTTTCTTCCGTTATTCATCAGCAAGCTGAGCCTGAGGAACTCTGGTTCTATTAAGATTTAAGGGAAAGTTTCTAGTCAAGGTGTCATTAGTACATCCGGTGTATATGTATATGTAATATGCTTGTTTTGGAGTTTTCCATATTGTACTAGATCTCTAGGCATTTGCTCAAAATTCATCATACTTCCAGAAAATTCAGATTGTGCCATCAAATTTATTTAAAAGAGACTTTTATAAATCCAGAAAAACTTAAACACCAGTAGGTATTCTCTTAAACAATCTTAATTTGTTACTGTGGTCTCTGCCACATGTTGACCTCTCTTCAGGAAACAAGCACTTCTTTACCAGTCTCAGAATGGCTAAAAACTTGCTCTTTAGCCAAAATAGGAGACTGGCAAGCTTCAGCTACAAACCACTTTCTTTGTGGATACTTACCTGCAGGCCCTCGGATACAGTCCTTGCTGCTCTGCAGAGTTGATTCAGTCACCTGGTATGGTTAGTCTGATTTTTCTTTCCACTTTTTTAATTTCTCTGCTATCTGAACTCTGCCTCAACAGTAGACTGGTACATGTTCTCTTATTTTTCAGATCAGTCATGCCAGCTATGTGTAAAAGAGCTGGAGCAAAAGCATTCCATATCCATTAAGGGTTTTATTTTCCAGACTAAAAACTGAATACTTGCAGCTTGCATGTTATTGTATGCTTGCCATTCCTAATTATTTTCTGGCATGCTCCTGGGTGTTTTGTAGACAGGAAAATGCATTTGATTTTTTTTTTTGTTGTTGTTGTTAAAAACACACAGCTGAAATGCCTCCATAACTAGGCTAACAAAACAAAACAGAACAAAAAGAAAACAAACCAACCAACCAACCACCTTCCCCCCCAAAAAAAAATCTACAAGAAAGCCAGAGAGGGAGTTTTTATAAGGGCAAGCAGTGATAGGGCAGGGGAGAATAGATTTAAACTAAGAGTAGATTTAGATGAGATATTAGGAAGAAATTCTTTACTGTGAGGGTGGCGAGGCACTGGAACAGACTGCCCGGAAAAGTGGTGATGCCCAGTCTCTGGAAATATTCAGGGCAAGGATGGATGGGGCTTTAAGCAACCTGGTCTAGTGAAAGTTGTCCCTGCCCGCAACAACCTGATTGGAACTGGATGCTCTTTAAAGTAGCAACCCAAACTCTTGCAACCCAAACCATTACATGATTCTATGAGGTGGAAAACCAGTGGGAGAAATAAATGTGTGGACATAATAACTTTTTCCTTTCTGAAAGAGTAACTTGCTTTGTCTCTTATTATCAGTAAGCATTTTGTCTTGAAGGAATAAGACTGTTACCTTTCATAACTGGAAATCAGAAGTGTATTTGGTTATTTTCAAAGCTTGTAAGTATGTGATTTTTCTCTGCTGGTATTCTGTATATGGTGGCATGTTTCACCAAAGAAAAACATAGTGTTTGTATATCAGATTTTATACACACAAATTCATAAATGCCTATGTAAAGAGAAGCAGATTTGCAGTTCTGAGCCTTGAGATATGCTCCCAGGAAGCTTCAAGAACTCTCCTGTGGCTGGTGGTAAATAGAAACTGCATCAGTGAAAAGCAAAGTTTCCCATCTGGCATTTCCTTTGTTTCTTTGGATTTTGTTCTTCCTTGATTGTCAGTTGACAGCTTGACTGCTCTGGCAATATGCTGGAGTACTGAAAGCCTATTATCTCCCCAAATAGCTGCAGTTCCTCAATCTGAAGGTAAATCTTTGGAGTCACTGCAGTTAAGAGTGATGCAGCTTTGTGGAGCATGTGTCAATACAAAGTCTGCCTAGGATAGATTCGGATGTGAAATACATTCAAAAGCTATGTCTGGAAATTAAAGCCAAGATTAAATAATTGGGGAGGCTCTCATTTCCCTGCGGTGGGGGCCGCAGGGTACACTGTGGCATGGGGTGGAAGCTCAGCTTTCATTGGGCCGATATGACTTGTCTCACAAGTGCCTGGTACCAGGAGAGGTGGGGAGCCTTTGGCAAGGGGCTGCCTTGTCATCAGGAAGGGTGGTCAAGTTCTTTTGGCAGCAGCCCACAGTCAGGTTGGTTTTGGCCGGCACAAAGCTGCCTTTTGACAGCCCAGTGTACCAGGTGCTGCCAGACTTTTTGCAGGGCTATGGCTGAAAGAGACAGCTGGAGCCCCTGCAGCTGAGAACACTGGGATCTGTCACCTGCAAGATGGCCAAAGTATATCATGGAACCCAGCAGCCTGTGTGTTCAGGGACAAGGGGTCTGAGAGCTCCACAGCCAGGGCATTGCAATCAAAGACAAATTTTGGGCAGGCAGGTTGGGAAGGATTTAGCTGTAGCAGCACACAGGAAATGTGACTTAATAGTAGCTTGTCTGTGTGGGTGGTCTCCAAAACTTGTTAAAGGCTTGCTGAAGAATACTGATACCTGAATTATATTTGCTTTCTGTAAAGACTCAACAGACTATGAACAGCCTAAAAGCACCTCAGACACCTCAGTTTACTGCATGCCTTGCAGTGGTATGTGCTGAACTTCGCTGGTATGTGCTGTCTGCTGTGATAAACAGGGACAAAGATTCTTGCCTCAGGTGACAATAATTTATTACTAATACAGTGCCATAGCCATAGTTTGCAATTCAGTCATCTATGCTAAACAAATATGAAGATACCTGCCCTGGAGAACTGGCAAATGGCATTCAGGAGTAGCAGAATAATTTATGGTGCTGAGCAAAACAAATATAATCACATGCGGTTGTGATGCATGGTGATTGCTTGTGATTTTTGTTGTTGTTGACTGTGTGCCTGCTGAAATCTCATGATCCCCAAGATTAGTTGCCTTGCTAAAATAGCTGTAGGAAAATATTTTTCTTAAATCTAAGGTTTTGAGGCAATTTTGAATATAGCCTGATGAAATGTGACAGTGCAGAATCCTTGAATATTTAATTTAAATGAAGATAATTAATATCTTCTGTGAAATTAAGTGTATAAGCTTTTCATTACAGGCTTGCCTCTTAGTGGATGAAATAAAATAGCAATTTTTCTGGTAAAACAGAAGTTTTCAGGAAATTAAGCTAGTTCCTTCTTTTGGGTTGAATTAGACTAACAGTTTCATCTCTCAAAAGTATCTGGAACTGTATAACTCATAAATGCTGGACTGTCTGAACATATTTTAAAAAAAAGTTATTTTTTGCAGTCTGAAGAATTATTTTAATGAGTTAAAAACGGTTAAATAAAAGTAACTTTAAATAAATTCAAATAAGTTCTAGTATTTTCAAGTGCATTCCTCTAAATAAAAGACTTTTTTTTTGTATTGCATAAAATGATGCAAATTCTCTAGTAATAAAAATTCCAATCTTCCTATAGAATTATATATCAATATTATTGGAGCCAATTGAATTTTTTCCATCTCAGCAGAAGGATCCGTTGCTGAACTGGTTTTTGCAGTCAGGCTAACTGCTCTCAGTTTTCTTTAATGGAGAAGCCACTTTTTTTGTGATGTTGATGAAGATACTGAAATGCCTTGAAGCAGATAGGATTTTACTATGTGATTACTTACCGATGCAAGGTATTGATTGTGCAAGTTAAGAATTGTGGTAGCTACGATTCTGATGGTGCCAGGATGACCATTGAGGGGACGCACCTCTTTGTCCTTGAAGAATGTTCAGTGTGGGTAGGGAAGCTGCTGACCCATCCACACCCTCTTGTGTGGATGGGTCAGCAGAGCCCCTCAGCACTGCCCAGTGAGCTCCACAGGGTCTGCTGCAGGGCTGTTTTGCTTTTCTTAATTACCTAGCTGTAAAGTTACTGAAAAAAAACCAACAAACCCTTCACCACAGACAGTGTGGTCTCCAGGCTGTTCAAGGGTCTTTGCTGGCCTCCATTTTCCTTGCTCAAAGGTCTCACATCTCCTCTGTAAACCAACTGCCACTCTTTAAACCTCTCTTTGCTGGTCAAGTTTTCTGAACTTCGTATCATTTTGCCCTCTTTGTCACACTTTCATTTGGCAGCTGTATGGGAAAGGAGAAGCCTTCTAATGTGCTGCTCCCATTAATGTGCTACAGAGTTCCAGGTGCCTGTGAATCAATAGCATGTTCTTATTACTTTTTTTCTTTGCTTTCCACTGATTTTTATTTTCTTTCCTTTTCCCCTGGCAAAAACTGCTGCCTAGCCATTAAGTCCTTAGTTGTATTGGTCAGTGGTAGAACAGGACACTCTGACATTTAATCTTGTAATACAGCAATGAGAGAACTGTATTAAATCATGGGAAATCCCTAGATGTGATCATGTTTTTGTTTGGTCTTTTCTGATTTTTTTTTTCTTTAAACACTGCCCCGAATAAATTTGTGTTAGAAGCTTCAATCTGAAAAGTGCTTTAATGAAATACTCAAAATCCATCTTTATTTCCAGGTTAGGGGTGCGCATAACAGGTTTTGCTATGGATCTGGACTGGTCCCACACTACATAAGCATGATACTGGTGACCTCCTGCTGGCTCTGTCCTTTGTCAGAGCCAACGTTCAAAGTCCTGTTTGGTTTTTTTGGTCAGTGAAAGTCCTGGCTCTACTTTTTTACATGGGTTAAGGTGGTAACTGCAGTGGCCAAGCCAAGAGTCTGACACTAGAGCTTCCCCTTTGGTCCTAACTTCTACTTACAAAACTGTGCAAATACAGCTCCCAAGCTGACAAGCTGGTTTTACTAGAGGGAGAGCCCTGCTAAGAGCTTTCACTCTCCCTGAGGTTTATTGCAAAATGAGAATGTTCCCTTTCTCTCTGGCATCAACTGAGGTTTATAAACTTTGTTAACAAAAGAAATACTGAGTTCATATTCCAGAATACTTGGAATCTGGCTCTTGATTTTTTGGTACACAGGGCTATTGCTCTCACACAGCACAGTTTTGTCCTTAAACTTCCAGATGATCCCTTTACACATTTTCTTGTTTATTCTGTCAGAGGTCTCATTCCAGGAAAATTGAATGTGAGGAGAATTTCCAAATTGTACTGAGGGCGATGGTTCTCTCTTACTGTGATAGTGCTTGATGGGACAGATTGTGGACATTTTGTATGTTACTGATTTTTAGCACTGCGGATGGGAATATCTGAGTACCAGAGATGATGAATGGATGGGGTATTTGTCTAGAGATGGTGATGGCAGATAGGAGGTGGGTGTGGGATTCAGCTGAGAGTTCTGTCTGTTGGGCAAGTGGGAAGGGATGGTAGTTGGGAGACGCTGCAGCAGGTAAGAGGCTGCCAGGGGTCATCTACTGACTTTCATTCACTCTCCTTGGGCACAGATTGCCCCCCTTGTACCCTAGTCTGTCTCGTTCTCTTGGATATCTCAGCTGCTTTTTTCCTTTGAAGTTGACCACGGCTGCAGATGTGTTGAAAGGTGAGCTCCCATTGAGCAGCATGCTTGCTTGTCTTAAGGCAGAAGCTGGATTATTTTATCTCTTGTTATTTTATTGGGTTTGGGGTGATAGAAAGGAAGGACAGAAGGCAGTGGTGGATTATAAGGGGTGGTTTACAGAAACTATGAAGATAGGGCTGTTCAGTATTGAGGAATAATGTTTTTTCTTTGTACAGCACTAATTACTTTGCATTCCATTTTCACTGTGACAGCTCAGATGTAATTACTCCTCACCATGGACTACTTAGATGAGTACTGTATATTCCTGTGAACTTTTTAACCTGCTAAATGAATGACATGGAGAAAGTTAATGCTATTTATATTTAAATAAAAATTTGCAAACCAGGCGGGAGGGAAGAGTGTACACAAAAATAATGTTACCCTTTATGTTCAACTACTTGAGGGAAGCCTGGTGGCTTTTTGAGAGCTTATGAGTATGAGCTTCTGCTAAAGCCAGTTGATTGTAATAAAGGAGTTTTCTTTTGAAACAGGCACTGTCCACTTGCATATTTTTTTTTTCTTTAAACACTGCCCAGAATAAATTCAGTAATAATGCCTGATGGGGGTCATAGCCTCCCTTTTCTCATTGGTCCTGTTTATTTTTTGATAATGTCATGTTTCAGGTTTGGGGGGGCAGTGCTGGAAAGAGGTAAATGCATAGAGCAAGGTTCATTCTGTTTGGTTTAATTCCTGTTTACTTCTATGTCTGTTTAGCACCTTGCTTGAGATTTGGTCTTACACATGGTACTATATAAAGTATTTAAGTTTTAAAGACATGCAGTATGCCTTTTTCTTGCTTCTAATGAAACTTTTTAACCTTCGGTATTGCCTACAGAATTTTGCAAATGTGAATCCTAAAGGCTGAGGCCCCAGAAGAAATAAGAAAGCTCATTTTTAAGCATGACTTTAAGCCAGCCTCGTGAATGTTGAATGCCTGTGCTAAACTTGGCAAGTCAAGTAATTCTTAATACAGTCCCATTCACTGCCTTTGCTGTATGAATGCCTCAGCATTTAAAACAAAGATAGTAGAAACAGCGTATTTTTCTACATCGTCTTTTTCAACCTGTAAGCTAACTGATTTACAGATTTATACGTGTGATGTATTAGTTGCTTTTTCAAGGTGGACTGCTTAGGTCCTGATCCTGCAGTGAGATTTCTAAGCACAAGCCTTTGTTAAAATCACCAGCAGGAGGAGAACGCATGGATCTCTCTGGAAAGGGCTCATTTCATGTCAGTGTCATGTGCTGAGGGGGAGCAACAAGGCATGTTTTAGCAGGGAAATGTTGGACAAACTGTTTCAAGAGCAGAGAAGGTACAAGAATTTGTTAGAGTAAAACTACTGTGCAGTACTGAGTCATATTTGTTTACCTGTAAAATTACTTCTATTGTTAAATAAACAGCAGTTGTGTTTGCTTGCTGGAATTCTGTTACTTAAGTTGTTACTTCAGGAGAGCGTGCTCCCAATTAATAGGACGTTACCCAAACCAGAGTACAGGAATTTCAGTGTGTTTCAGCATAAAGCTGCTTTTAAAAGTGAAGAAATAATCTTGCTCTCTGTTCTTTCTACCATTTCTTTAAGCAACAGTTAAACCATCCAGCTCTCAGTGCAACTTATGATTAGGAGATAGATGAACACAGAGCTGGGAAACAGTTTGCACTCGGCAATTTTTAGGCACCTTCAGGGTAGTGACAAATGGCCTCTGTTAAAAGGAGAGACAATTACATTTAATTGATTGAAGTGGAGGATGTTTTATTTTTTTGATTGTACTACCTAAGGTGTGTTTTTTTTCTTTAAAGAGACTTACACATTGATTACCTGTTTGTTTCAGTGTCT
>JAWMRA010000090.1:55795212-55806158 GCA_035584735.1 Pseudotriccus pelzelni | reverse complement strand
CAAGTTCCTTTATTACCAGTGTTGGCTAAGCAGAGGGATCAACAGTAGCCTGTAACCCTGCAGATAATCCTCACAGATCCCATGATTCATTCCTGCACAAGGTGTTAATTATAATATGCAGTATACAAAATTCTGATTGGGATCTAATTGTCATATTTAGTTATGCAGAATAACAGAGACCTGTGAATTAAGGCTATCAAATTCAATCTTGGTTAAATTGATGGCTTCAAGCCCATTTCTGGCAACTTCTAGTAGCCAGCATTTGAGACAGAGGGCTTGGTCAGTGTTGGAAGTGTTTAAAGGCTATTTGTCACTGTCAGAACAAAATCATAATATTGCATTTCAATGAGCTGGTTCTCATTTATAGTGTCATTTAGGGTATTAATTGCCTGACTTTGTAAATGCACAGTCATGAAGAAAATAGAGAAAAAAAATCTGTATTTTACAAGCAAGGGAGAAGGTGAAAATACACAGCAAGGCATTGTAGATAACAAATCATGGTTTAAATGACACTTAAATAACATGTAGTTTTAACGTACCTATTGGTTCTGATTCATATCTAGAGTATATTACTGAAAGTTTAATCAGCATACAGTGGAGTAAATTTGGATCAAACATCACGGAAATACGCTGTGATATAAGGGGTTCAGACCTGTGACTGCTCATGCCATGAAGCTAAAAGCTATTATCTAGTGTTAAATTGCTGCATGAGACTTTACAGCTGCTATCTCTGAGCTGTAGCAGTTTTATGAGACTTGAACTGGCTATTCCTGTCTAAGTGTATACAACTGTAATGTCATTAAATAGAAGAGACATTCTAGATACTTCTTGCTTTGGTTACGATAACAATAGATAAAACTTCTTATCCTATATCCATGTTCTTAACGTTTCTGAAACCAAATGATAGAACGCTGGGTGCATTCATTGCACTGTGGATCTCTGCTTGAGAGATTTGTTTATACCAATTTCACAGAGAAAATAAGAAGGTCAGAACAGTGAAAAGTTACTTGTAAAAATGCTTGCAGGGTAGATGTAACTTAGTCATTGGGGACCTCCTTAACCAAAGTACTCTTTGTTGTGATTACCATGTCTTCTCATACGGAGTTAAACACACTTGAAAAACAATTTATGAATGACTTCTATTATTTTATAGCTGAAACATGGGAAAACAACCATACAGAAAACTGTTTCTGTGCTGTGTTTTCCTGGCTTTCTGTGCTCAGAAAGCCACCTGATCCCTAGCTAAACTGCCCATTCCCAATTCCTCTGCAAGCAGCAGTTGCAAAAAGCGTGCCTAGCACTGGGAGCACACAGCTTGGACTTGGGGTCTGGCCTTGCTTTTGAGCTCCACTACAGACTCGTTTGGGTTCTGTCACCCTCTGTAACCTCGCTGTGTTTCAGTTTCCTGTTTGTAAATGAAGGCTAATAATTCTGAACTTTCAGAAGGAAAGAAAGCATCCCAGTCCTTAGGAAATGCCGTTATTTACAAGGGCCTGTCATATTTGATGTGCTGCTGAGAATGTGTTACCAGGCAAGAGTTTAAACCCTTTGCATTTAAGTGTGACCCTTTTTTATTATATTAATCTAATCGCCTGTTATCAAGTCAGATTGCTGAAGAAAAGCTTGTATGCAATAAGTGAACTAAAAATCAGGACTAACTTATGGATCAAGGCAATTCAAAACTATCTGCTGTGATGTTCCACAGGTTTGATAATGTTGGGGAAAATATAATCTATGCATAAGTGATTTATTTAGTGCTGCTGTACACTTTGTAGTAGAACCTAAGGGCAGTTAGAGTCATCATTGTGAACATGGCTGCTTACATGTGATTCAGGTGTGATTGGTAGGTGTTATACATATTTTGGGATCAGATGGTATCATCATTAATGACTTCTTAAAAAAAAGAATAAAATGGTTTTATACATGGTAAAGTTTTTATAAAAAGTAAAATCTTTGATCTCTCCAGAAATAAAGATCCCTCTGATATTAAATTTATTCAGTATAAGAACCACAAAAAGAAATAGTCATATTCTTTCCCATCTATACCAACAGTTTCCACACATAGTCATGTGGGTGAGACTGCCTCTCAGAGCTCAGGGCTGAGTGATGTGAGGATGATTACTGGTGTGCTGATTAACGGGAGAGAGACAGTTCATAAGACTTGCTGACAGGTTTCTGTGTAGCCTTGCTCCCTATTTCAGTATAAAAATGAGTACTGAGGCAAGGCTGCTGGTCAGACTTCAGAGGAGTTGGGTGTTGTGCTAGACCAGGAGAACGTCCAGTAGGGTTTTACAAAACTCTCTCCAGCTACAGTCTTTTGTCATCTGCTTTAGTCTGCTCCTTGTTATTGCACTGTGTGTCTTTATGTAAGTCCTGGGATCTAGTTTGGTATGAACTTTTTTGTGAATAGCCCTCACAAAGTGGGTTTGAATCTGAGAAATACTTATGGTGGTTGTGGGTGAAGGCTCAGACTCTCAGCTGCTGATACCATGGGAATTTTATCTGTAAACATCTATTTCCTCATGGTCCTGCGTAAAATAACAATAACGGCAATGGAAAAATGTGAATGCCCTACTCTGTTTTAATAAAGAGTTGAATGTGCTCTGAAGTTTTACTTTTTTAATGAGACAGTTGGTGTTGTGATGGAATTCCTTCAGATGAGGAAGTCATAACATCTGTGGAGGCGGACGTGCTCTCCATCAGCGAGCCAGCTTACACTGAACAGCTCTGTTTTTGGTAGCACCTGTGTGTTGCAGAGTATCTCATTTTGAGATTATCAATTCAGAGTTTGCATATTTTATCTATGATGTCTAAAAGGAAAGATTGCAATGCAGAACAATCATTGTGTTTCTCTCTGACATTTGAGGAGTGATATATGTGGAGGGAGAGGTTTACTTCCATTACGCTGGAAGCTAAAGAGCATAGTTCATTCCTATTGTTTGTAAAAGAGCTATACATTATTAAGAAAGTATTGCTAGTTGCTTGAGTGGTTCAGATGAGCTGGTCATTCTCTAAATTGTAGTTCTTTCCATCCTAATGTAAACTGTCAGTTTGTTGGTTTGGATTTGGTTGGTTTGTTTTGGTTTTTTTTAATCCACTACAGCTTTATTTTGGGATGCTAAAATGGCTGGCAGTATATCTGCAAGACTGTAATATTCTTTGGTAGGTAAGACATTGGAGAGGGTTGCAGTCTTCGCCTTACTCTGCTTGTTAGGCTGTGATGTAAATACAGGCAAGCTTCTCCTCTTCCCATTGTCTCTGTTACCATGTCTGTTAAATGGATAATGCCACTGAGTCCTGCTGCAGACTGCTTCAGGATTTGCTTATGAAAAATATTGCTTGTCATCATTAAAGTGTATCTCTAAAAACAGACCTGTCAAATTACATTTAAAATTAATATGTCTGTTTCTATGGCTTATTTTGTGAACCCTTCTTAATTTCTTCATTGATAGGGTTTTCTTAGAGGAAGTGATGGGAATCATTGGGACAAAACTCTGTCCGTTTGCAGAGTTCATTTTTAACTGCAACCAGGCATCTCCCTTTATCTCACTCATTCCAGAAGACAGGCTTCATTGTAGTACTGTGCTGGCTGCCAGTGCTCACTCAGAAAATTAACTAGGAGGTAAACTTGCTAAACTGGTAAGTGTTTAATAGGTCACTAACTCCAGAGATTACCAGGCATGGCTGTTTGGTTTATTCCCCTTAAATGTCAGACTGGCTTGATCACCCATTGTGCAGTCCACTTTTCTCCACTTCCTTAATAATCACTCTTATTTCCAAGTTGTTCCTGGATCTCATGTCACATATCCTCTGACTTCTGCAGTGGAGGAAAAAAGACTTTCTTTGAGGCTTTCCATACTTCTTGCTCATCAGATCTTTTGTCTGCTAATCCAGCCTCATTTGCCTCACAGAATTTTGGGTTTCACCAAGATGTGTGTGCGCGTATGTGTACTTAGTGTGTACAAGAATGTGCATACCAACCAAACCCCACTTCTGCTCCTTTCTTGTGAAAAATTCTTTCAGGACCTGTGATGATTGAAATGGCTGGAATAATGCCAGGGTATGGTTCCAAAATGGGATCTGGAAGACAAGTTACTTGAAGTCCGTGAAAAATAAAGCAGTGTGCCCAGTTTATACATTACATTGGCTTTCAAAAAATTCAGTCAACAGAATAAGCTGATTAGCCTCCATATATTTGAAAAACTAGACACTCTAACTTTGGAAAAATCTCCAGTTAAAAAAATAACAGCATTCCACCTACAACTCTTGCCTTAAAAGCTGTTAGCAACAGCTGTATCATAAAAATGTGTGTCAGAAGTGATTGTTTCAGTATAAAGGTTTTAGAGATCCTGTTAGAATGGTATCTAAAAATGCTTGTATGTTTTTAAGCCACTTTAGTAAGTGTAGGCATAGTCTATTTCTGTATGTGAGATGCTTCATCAAAACATACTCTAAACTTAAAAGTTGGGTATTTTATATTCCTGACCTTACCAGTGCAAGTGGAGGCAGAAGTTAACAGGCATTTTAAGATTTCTGTGAAAGGTTTGAAAAAAGATCAACTTTTCTTCGCAAGTTATTCCTTACCTCATGAAAACGTGTTTTGGCAGTGCTGCATTTAAAAATACTGAATAATCATCTCCCCTTACTGGTTTCATTCAGTATTTCTTTCAACTTCATGCTGATTTTCATAATTAAGGATCTTGATCAAAATCTGTGTGTCTATACGAAGTAGTTTATGCAGTTGCTGAATGCAGTAAGCTAGTTTTTGGTGATTGCTCACTGTTTGTATATTCAGATTTGTGTGTCCTTAAAACACCAAACCCACAGGAATAGGGCCGGGAAACAGTGCTGATATGATCTTACAGAGAAAGCCAGTGGAAAGCAAATCATATTGCTTTCCATTAACACAGAATTTCTTAAACAGATAATTTTGCTTGCAGTTATTTTGAGAAACAGTTGCATTGAATAGATGTGTTCATATGCTAACTCTGCATTAGTTTAACCAAGACTTAAAGTTAGCTTCAATTTGCATATTACAGATGCAGATTAAATCAATACACATCAAATCTTACATTGATATGAGCTTCAGGACATACAAAACTGCACTAACTTAAAATGCACTGATTACTGTTAGACCTGTCAAGCTGATTAATCTTATCAGGTGGACCAATTGATAGTAAATATGAATGCTTGGAGTCATGTGTGGCCATCCAGAAATGCACTCAAAATTCTTTGTCTGTCATTTACTAGCTTTCACTTACTGCAGTATTAAAGTTAATGACTTCCTAAATGCCATGCAGGCTCTGTCATGTAGTCTTTAATCTGATTAGAAGCACACAAATAATTTAGCTTGCGATTAAACCATGTAATTAATTTGTTCCATGATAATGAACTGTTAAGTAATTCCATTAGACTAGAGTAAATACCAAGGTCTTGAACTTAAATTTTGCAGCTGCTTGAAGATGTTTTTTCCTGGAAGAAATGTGTTTTATGTATAAATGCTATTTAAAATTAAAACCCTGCTCCCTCTGATTTCCTGCAATTGCTCTTCGAGGCCTGGAACACAGGTTTGGGTTCAAGGTGATTAGAAGAAATTGAGGATGCTTGTTCAAAAATGCTCATCTATGACCAAATTCTGGTTCACCTGAGATCAACATGAGTTTCATAATTTTGAAATAGAGTTTGGCAGTAACCAACCATTTTTGAACAAAGCATCTTCAATTCCTTTTAATCACCTTGAACCCAAACCTGCCTTCCAGGCCTCAAAAAGACACTTCAGGAGAACAGAGGGAGCGGGGTTTTCATGTTACAGAAAAGCTCCAAGAAATGAGATGTGTATTTATTTACAATGTGTGCTGAAGCCTAACTGATTATATTTGCCCAAGGTAGCAGTTTCTAATTGGAGTGATAGGCAGATAGTAGCACACAGGAGAAGACTTGCAGAGAATATGCCAGCTGAAACAGTGGAACTGGCCTGCTGTGTATCGATGATCCAGCAGCATGTGTAAGATGGTTATTTATTTTTAAGCATGAGATTAATCCCATTTGCTTTCCCTCATGTTCCAGCCTAAACTCCCAGTGATGTCACTTAGGTTGCTTTTCACCACGATTCCTGTGATCTGTAAATTCTTCATAATTTCTGTGAGGTGCTGAGCTCCTTGGCAGTACTAGGAGAATTACTTAGCAATATTCTTGTGTTAAATATATAATCTTGCATGTTTAAAATCAGGTGTCTTTCACTGCTTTAATGGATTGGGTCTACACTGATGAAGTCCTGACAGGATTTGAACTTTGGTGCTAGCAAGACACTGAAGAGTTTTCGGGTTGTTTGTGTTTGGTTGTTTGGGTTTTTTTTAATCCTAGTATCAAATTTTGTTACAGCACTGGAAAAATCACTTAATCTCTTTATGTAAAGTATGAATAATTATCTCAGTGAAATGTTTTTGAGTAAAATCACATTTTTTTAGTACATATTACTAGAGTATTGGTTCTAGATACAGACTCAGCTATTTCTCTTTGCTTTCTTGACATGTTATTTGATATTAAATTGATGTATTACATTTTTAAAAAAGATTTGAATATACTTTTGCTCATATAGAGAAAGTCTCTCATTTTTCTTTGCAATTGATTGTACAAATAGCAAAGCAAAGGGCAGAACTTTGTCTTTTGGATGACTGTTATCCAAATATTAATAATAATTAAAAAAAAAAGTAGTAGGAAAAGCCTCAGAAGAATTACCACTGGAGCTGAGAAAGTGTTTATAGCCTGAAAAAAATCACCATTCTCTTAAACAGGCTTGAATCCGCTTCCTTAATGATACAATTATATGTAAAGCTGAGTATGGTTTCAGCAATTCACATCTGCATGATATGCAGCTAAATGTTGCAATTTGCTTCAGCTGAGATGTATCTATTTTGCTTCTTTGATCTGGTTGGGGTGCTGAAAGGCAAACAAGTAATTAAGTCTTCTGCAAATTCAAAATTTTCTATCCGTGTAGTAGACAGAAACTTAGAACTGTAACTGCAATCCTCTTTTAGGAATTGTCTTCTGATGGAGAGATCTACTGGTCTTACAGCTAAGATCCCTTCTCTCTCTGTACCTAGTCCATCAGGTTACGCTGTCAAAGTGTTACAGATTTTGTTGTAAATGGAGAATTGATAGCCATATGCCCCATCCATCCTTAGATTTCCTAGCCCAGCTTTTGGAGTATGACTTTAAATAGCTTTCAGTACAAGGCCAGAACAATGTCTAAAGTCTGGATTCACTGAAGGGCTCCTTAACCACATCAAAGAACTAGTTGGCCTGTTACCCGTTTAAATCAGAGTATCAGCTGACACATCTATCCGTGGGAAAAAGAAACCAGCTGAAGTAAAAGCATTGAAGGTGCCTATTACAACAGAGACAGAAATAAATTGGGTGTTGAAATGAAGATTTTATATAGTCTCTATTCCAAAATTAAAAGTTTATATAGGGAAAAAATAAATTTTTGTAAATCCAAAGTGAGCAGTTAATTTAATAGATTCCATTTGCAATTTTAACACTTCCACACTTTTAAGTAGTATAAATTATTTAGCTTACATAAAGATCTAATTAATAATACAAATTTGCCTCGTTTCAATAGTTTTAGTTTCTAATTATACTGTACCTTTTAGTAGTCTTCAGAGTTGCATCAAAACACACATAATAAATGCAGCTTTATGCTATAGTTCTTCATTCTTTCCCAGTGAGGCTGTCTTTTTTTGTTAGGTTTTGGACTCTTTTTTTAATTGAAATTTACCCTTTGTGAGTTTTTTTTGTATTTCTTTTATTTGAAGTACATAATTTCTGCTTCTGTGATATCATTCCTTGTTCTTTTGATATCCAGGGCAGTGGCACACAGTAACTGAATGGTGTGTTATTCATATCAACTGAGATAATACAGCTGAGTATATAGCCCTGACAAGGGTTCTGTAAAAACAGGTGTTTGTCCGAGGGCTGCTGATGACTTAATCAAGCTGTAATATCAGCAAGCAAGGGAAGAAGGGTTTAGGTCCACTGCAGTTTTAGATTCTGTTGATTGGAAGGGTTGAGACTAATTTCAGTTGCAGAATGACTACATCCTGTTGGAACTCAGGGGAATGAGGGTAAGCAAGCAAAGTGATTTCAGCTATGCATGATCAGCCAAACTGGTGTGAATGTTCTTAGGCAAGCACAGAAAGATTATCCCTTGGTGTCACTGTTCCAGCCCTGAGATAAATGGTAAGAAATGTCCACACTGTGAAAAATAAAGGCCTTTCACCCAGAAAAATTGTGTACAAGTACATGCATACGCATTTTGTATTTGCAATAAAGAAGATTCAAGACAGACCTGGAGAGCCTGGAGTTATCATTTCTTTCTCAGCACTTGATCTTATTTAGTGATGGATCTGCTGGTGTATATTTATCTGCATTGCACACCCTTGTGCCTTTGCCAGTTTGTGACATGACGGAATGATGAAATACCAATGTATGGAAAAGCTCTTCAGATTAAGCCTTCGCTCAGTAATTTTGTGACCGAAAATTACAGCAAAGAGGCTACCTTTGGTTCTATACTAGCTGCACATATGCTGCTGTGGCGAGCAGTGCTAAACTGGAGGATGTTATCTGGGGAAAAAGCTCTCTCATATTTGGAGTATGGTGTTAATGGCGATGGCAAAAGTATGAGTGCCTTCATAGGTGCATTTCAATGTCCTTGTCCTTCTCCATCCTTCCAGTCTTTTCAGGTTCAGGAGCTATCTGGAAAGTCAAGATCTCACTTCAAACGAGTTTTGTTTATAAGCAAAACTCCTTATGGTTTACTCTGAGTGTTAACATTTTTACCTGACCAGAGTAGATGCAAACCACTCAGTATGCTGTGACTAAACTCTTTCTTTTCTCAGGGAGTTTCTTAGCCCAGTTGTGCCTGTTTATGCTATGTTCACGTCCCACTGGAGAGATGTCGTGTTTAAATTCACTTGTGATTGACCTTACTCCAACATTGCTATAGAAAAGGGCCAAGATTTTTTTTTATCCTTTTTATAACTCCTGGCTCCCTTTCTGTACTGAAGCAATTAGCCTGAGCTGACCTCTAGCCAAATGTTTCTGTGGTCAAGTTTCAGCTGGCTTGAAGACAGTCAGCTGCTGTAATTTATTTTTTTTTCCCCTGATTTTAGCTCTCTTCATTCTTACAAGCTGCTGGAGTTGGGTAAGATATAGACTATTATTCTTTACAATAGTGTGTATTACAAACACTGATTTTTTTTTTCTGTTAAGTAAGAAAGATTTTATAAGTGGCATTTGTTTTTCATATGCATATGAGGTAGATGTTGGGAGGTAGACAGTACTAAATTATGAAAGGTCAGTTTTGTCCTAATGCTTGCAGAGAAGCCGACTCTTGCTCGGATAACACTGAAGCCTCTGGACAATACTGTTCTTGTTGACAGCAAGTTTGCAAGAGTGTCTTAGAGGAAGGGCAGCAGGTGGTTATGGGGCGGATTTGTGAGAGAACTTTCTGCAAGGCAGTGGTTGTCTGATGGTGGTCCGGGTAGCACTTCAAAGGACCCTTCTCTCAAAATATTTGTTCAGAGCCACGAAAAGTGGTATCATGATGGGGCAACTCCTGCTTTGCACCAGATTTTCTCACTCGAGACTGGAGCTGTGGTAGTGTAGATGTCCCTTGACCTCAGATACCACTAGAAGTAGTCATCATAACTGCAGCCCACCAGAGCTTTTGGTATTTGTGCTGGATGCACAGACGTAGTCCCTGGTGCTTCACACGTCATGCAGACTCCATTTGCCTGAGGGAGTCCTGGAGTACAAGCCCTGTTCCAGGGGCTCTGGGTTTGAGCTTCAAGGATGTAGCACAGCTTTCCCTTTACAGAGGCTGTTGCACAAAGGGCGTAGCTTGATGCATCCATGTTTTCAGATGAGGGAAGTTACTGTTCTTGAGCTCAGTCCTGTCCATATTGGGTATGTTCAGAGTACACCAGCAGGATATTTTTCATTGACACAACTTGTCTGGATGGATAATGCAGTGGAGGGTCCCATATGGTTTTAGGCAGAGCAGAGACACTTTGTTTTGTCTAAGTGTTTGCTAAGATGTGGCATTTGTGAGAATCCACTGAAGGAGCATAACTTATTTCTATACTGCATTTTACTAGCAAAAAGGCAAGAGGTGAAGCAGCAACTTTGATAATCTTTGAGATTTAGGAATGCAAATTAATCCTGTGCTCTGTTTCAGAGAGCTAGTTGTTTTAGTCAAGCTCTGTGGCTGACCAGGGAAGGGAAGAGTGAGCAAGGAAGGGCAGCTGTGTCCTCTCCTCCACAGTCGCTGCTCACTCCCATGTCTGTGCTGCCCCGGCTCTGCTCCTGGGCTGTGTCTTTGCGGAGTCCTGTTCAACCCGGTCAGCAAACAGGTTTGTTACAATAAATGTTTATGGATTAATTTTAACTGGAACAGTTTCCTGATGGAGTTCACTTCATGCAGGTATGTAAACAAGTCTGCCAGCTCAAGAGCAACAGCAGTACTGGAATGGGATTGTTTTCAACTGCAGTAGCATGACCTTGCTGAAGTGCAGCATGTTTGTTGACCTCTGTGATGTGTTTCCAGGTCCTGGGTTGGCACTCCAGCTGTCAAACCACTCTTCCTGGAAGGAAGCTGAGATGGCCACCAGTCAAGGGTGCAGGGATGGAGGGAATAGCTGTGCTGTGACAGCTGCACACGGGAGCTGA
This sequence comes from Pseudotriccus pelzelni, assembly GCA_035584735.1. Lineage (NCBI taxonomy): Eukaryota > Metazoa > Chordata > Aves > Passeriformes > Tyrannidae > Pseudotriccus > Pseudotriccus pelzelni. The sequence goes on along the minus strand of JAWMRA010000090.1, from coordinate 55,795,430 downwards.
TTCTGGTCCCACCATGGAGTTGTTTGGTGCGGTTATGAAGATGAAATGATGTGCTCAGAATGATAAACTCTGATGACATTTAGTCTCACGGGAGACGTCCTGTGAGAGTTCAGGCTTTTCTTGTGCTGTTACTAGCCAGGAGAGCCCCTGGTGGCCTAGTGGTTAGATCGCAGGACCTTCACCGCCAAGGCCAAGGGTTCGATTCCAGCCAGGGACAC
>JAWMRA010000090.1:55779369-55795112 GCA_035584735.1 Pseudotriccus pelzelni | reverse complement strand
ACCTAAAAAATCCAATGCGCAGGCTTGAAGGTGTAAAGACCTTCCCCGGTTCTTCGTTCGCGAAGACTGGCCATTACCTTTTACTAGCCAGGAAGAAGTAGGAAAGCTTGGAGAAGAGTGGTGGGAAGATTAGCAGGGCTGGCAGACATAGGAGAGCAGGGAAATGTGAATATGGAGGCATCATGGCATGCCTGGGCACTTGACAGACAGAGAGCAGGAGGGTTGTAAATGAAGTGACATTGAGCTCAGGCCCATGAAAGGGAACACAAAACATCAGGGAGAAAGTGGAAGGACTGAGGGGGAGGGAAGACTGCTTGAAGGTGAATAAATTGTGTAATAAGAGAGGAACTGGCAAATACAGAGACATATTTTTGTAGAAGATTTATGAAAAAGAGTCAATAAGGATCCTTTACACAGGAGTACAGATGAAGCAGGAGGACCAGTTGAGCTAGCTGAAAATGTAGCTCATCTTAGATGAACCTTATGCTGTGCCAGTGGATCTTCACTCAGAGTTAGGAGGATTTTTGGCCTATGATTGGCTTTATTAACTTTTTCCCAGCTCTGTGCACTCCAGCAGCTGCAGCTGTCACTGCTCCTGGTCCTGATCCCCAGGCTGCCTCACTCCCACAGTGCCCTGAATCCTCACTAACGCACTTCTGTACCCCTTCTTTCTTCCCTGTTCACTGAGAACAGGGGAGTCACCTTAGGAGAGACCTGTGTCTGCTTGGCCAGGGGAAAGCCCTGCTAGTCCCTGCCTGGTCAGTCCACAGAGCTCCTCCACCTTTTCTCTCCATGTAGCTGACCCATTCTTACTTAGGCTGGCCCAAGTTTGCATAGGTAGTGCTGCTGGGCATCCTTGTCCTGATGTGGGTTTGCCCATCTAGTTTGCCTTCTGGTTTGCCGTCCGGTTTGCCGTCTGGTTTGCCTTTGCAGGTTTGGCTTAGATTTTGCTAGTCTAGAGCAGTTTAAATAAATGCCTCCTATGCTGAGCCCAAAACTTGAGAATTATTAAGCAGTTGTGTTAATGAGGGTGTGAGAAATACCTTCTGATTTTCCAGTTTTGTACTGAACAGAATGAATGAGAAATCTGGAGTTCGTAATGGTTTGGGGTTTTTTCTGTGGTGTTATTCGTTGTGTTCTCGTAGGGTAAGAAAATTGAGGGAATTACCTTTTAGATTCAGTATTAACATGGTTTATATACCCTGCATCCTTGTGTTTTACAGTTTTTAACCTAATTCAAACTTTGCTAACTCTACTAGGAAACTGACTAGTTTTTGATGCCGAGATTTGGTAGCATGAGTTGTTAATTGGTAACACACACTTAGAGATTGTTACACATTAGTGGGCTTGGTTTTTTGGACACTTGTGATTTAATCTCCTTTTAGATAAAGAAAGCAAATCTCTAATTGAAAACAGTCCAATGTAGAATCAAGGTCTGCCATATGGTTTTACAGTCAAATGTGAAAGTAGAGGTAGTATTCTCTCTCTCTCTCTGCTGTCTCACTGAGGAGGATTGTCAGTGTGTCTTGGTAGTTTTGTGCCACAAAACAAAAAAATGCTTCCTAACTTGTTTCAGCATCAGTCCTCATTTTAGCATCTATGTTGCAGCATCTTTGGTAATCTCTGTGATTGTAAATGGTCGGGTCACAGCCATGGTATGTATGCTTTTCCCATACTGTCTATGGACACCTCATGAGGTGTTGGGAGCAAGGTACAATTCTGTGCAGTAGGCTGCATTGTCTGCAAATCCAGCACAGACCAGCTTCTGCCCTTCATTGTTGTTCCTAGATTTTGGTGATAATGGCAGGAGCAAAGTAGTGCCTCAAAACAGGATCGTGTGATGGAGTTGTAGGATATGTGTGTGTGAACAGGTGAATTAGGTAAAAGGAGGAGTGTGCTTTTGGGGGAAGCTGTAAAGGCTTGTTGGTTTATGCCAGGATTTTAAGGGTTTGCATTCTTGGAGGTTGTAAAGGCTTTAGTGGGTGTGCTCAGGTCTCCATCAGAAGGTTCTCTCTCAGAAATGGCACAGGTAAAAGTGAGACAGTCTCCTGGGTAGCCCCCCAAGAGCAGAGTGGCCCAGCAGGGGCACCGAGACAGGTGCCCATGGTTGTGCAGGGTGCCAGTAAGGAGCAGATCAGAGAATTAGCCTGGGTTACTCTAATCCTCGCAGCCCCACGACAGCTGTTGCCCTCTCTGCTCCTGGCATGCTGTCTGCCACAGGTGGTGGCCACAGGTACAGAGAGGGTGCTTTTCTGCTAACAGCCATTTCTGGTGTGGGAGTTGGCCTGTGGAACTGCATCACTTCCCTCAGCTGTACTGCATGTAGTTGTAGACCTGAGAAGGGTTGTACTTGTCAGGGGAAGATGAATACAGCTTCACAGGACCATGAACTGGAAAGGGGATCATCACACGCTTGTTTCCTGAAGGAGTACAGTCCTTTTCCTACTTTCACATTTAACCTCTGCTAGTCATTGGGATCCATCCCCATGTGGCCACTCCCTGGAAGCAGTCTCAAGATTGACAATGCTTGGTTTTTTCCTTTCTCAATATTAAATGAACTAGAAATGCATAAGCTAGTTGTCTTTTAAATATAGTATTTACTCTCTGTCCTAGACTGCAAGATGATATACTACTTTATGGGGCAATAAACCGTAAACTAAATACACTTCTGGTTTAAATCCAATCAGCAATTCAATAAAACTAGATAATAGTTTAAATGTCGTATCATGTTAGTAATATTTGTTTATAAAGAAACTCTTTCACTGCCTTTTGTTATTACAGAATTAGAAGTATGGATCTTTGGCATCTGCTGTTTACTTTGGCACTGATCTGTGCAAATGACTCACTTTCTGCAAATGATGGTAAGTTTTATGATACCTTTCTGTGCCTTTGTGTGTGTACATATATATGTAATTTTTTATTAACAGTATTTTTATACTCAATTTTTCATAACTGTGCAGCTTTCTCAATTCTAGTAACCCAGGTACATAGTGTGAACTGTGAAAGATACATTAGTTAATCTCTTGTAAATGTAGTGGGTGAAATTGAAACATTGCAGAATGAAGGTGAATTTCATAGGCAGTTTTTGATGTTTAAGCAGGCTGGATCATTGTTGGTGTTAGATACCTGGATTTTCTTGGCTCAGATATTGAAGCTATGAAATAATTGTGTGGGGTTTCATTTTCTTATGTGAACTAGTGGGTTTTTTTCCTTAACAAGTCTTATAGTATATTTATATTTTAAGTATGGGACTATTTGGACATACAGAGGAAGCATTTAAAGACTGCTCATTTTGGACCTCTGGCCAATATGAACAAGTTTCATATACACTTATAAATTCTTAAGTAGAGATTATAAAAGAGATTTGGAAAAAATGTGTACCTTCAACCAACCAGGACTAATCTTTAACTCATTTAACAAAAATTCCCATAAACTCCGGTGGGAACTTTCATGTTGTGTCAGACTGATCTGCTTATGCTTGTTATGATCCGATTACGTAAAGATGTGCAACTCAACCTGGTTGTCTCTGTCCTGTTCAGGTCTTCAAAACAAAGACAGTAACAGTTTTCCATAGTAACTAATTTTATGCAAATATGTCACTACTTCTTCCGGAGCTACAGAGCAGCTGCAGTCAGATGGCTCTGTAGCCAGCTGCCCCTCCTGACTCCCTAGCCGGAATCCGTGTTAGCAGAACAAGTCAGAGACGGCAGTTTGATGAGTAATTTTTTTAAAAGTGGGATGAAAACAACTTCCACAGCAAACTGCAGATAAAACTGGTACAATTTTCAATGAGAATTTCTGGTATCTCTCAATTTCTTTTTTTTTTTAATTTAGCTCCATACTTGCATGTTACTGAATGCAAATTAAACACTTCTAGAGTTGCAAGCCATGTTTCCTTAGCATTTCTACTGCTAGCTTTAAAATATGGTACTAAACCAAAAGGCTGTGGCATAGTTGCCTATAATCATAACTGTTCTACAGTTTAAAGATATAACCATCCTCCTTTGTCCTGATACAGATCTGTATTTTTTCGGAGTTTCATACTTCAAATTTCTAGATACCTATATTTGCAGAAGCACTGGAGAGACATCAGGGGTTTTTTCTTTGATGTTAAAGGGACATTAAGCTGAAATAAGAAATAATTAAAACTCAGATGATCAGTTCTCAGGTGATTCTTCCATAAAGTTCATTTTGTTTATTAACAGGTTTGGAGACAGAAAACACAAGTTTTTATTTATTTACTTCTATGTGTGTAGCTCCAGTGCTTGTCCTCTATGTTATCAGGAAGAGAATGTATAAGACTGTCTTCTCCATTGCTAGTTAAGGCTTTTTCTTTAACTTTTACCAGATATGATACATGTACCAGCTTGTGTTCATCGCCACTACAGAATGGTCAGTAGAACAAAAATAAATGTGTCCTGAGTTGATTCTTTTCCCCAGTGTGTTTGCATTTTACAGCAGATTCATTCAGCATAAAAAATAATCCCTGTCCCAGTGCTGTCTACTGGACCAACTGATTTCTCTCCTCAGTATTAAGGACATATGAGGATTTTATGATCCTTGGCAGATGAGCTGTGGTCCAGATGTGCAGTAAAAATCTGTAATAAATAAAACTTGACCACAGCGTCATCTTTGTGTGACTTTGTCAGTACTGATGAAATAGTAGCTTCTGTGTGATTACCTACCGAACCAAAAGTTCTGATTAGATAAGAACTGTTATTAGATGTTTTGTTCTTTTTTTCATCCATGTGAACGTGCTCATACCTGCAAAAGTTGTCGCAAGTATCCAGCTACACTGGGGTGATGAATCCTGACAACCTTACAGAGCTCTAATCAGCACAGTCTTGCTGAGGCCTTCCTATAAACTTAAATGTGCTCGATACCAGTACCATAAGTGATTCACTGTCAGGAGGACTGGATCTATGGCGTCATGGTTCTCTAAAGAATTCACTTCAGTAATTGTATTTCAGTCTGTTAATGAACCATAGACTTGTACATGAGAGGCTTTTGTATCTTGAAAGTAAACAAAGCTTAGTTTCAGCCTTACAAAAGCCTGTGCTTTGAACTGGCTCTGTGTCATGGGATTGGACCCACCCTTGACACAGGGTGAAATCCCATACGTGTTTCCTCCTTGTGGGATCGAGGGTGTGAGGCCAGCAGTTGGCCAGGCAAGTGCATAACATTTGAGACTAGATACTGGACATTTAATCACCTATATGCTGTCTCCAGGCTGGTGCCCAGTTCTGCTGGAGGCTTTCCCTTTATTTAGCTTGTTTTTCATGCTCTCCTCTTGCAAAGAGGTTGGATTTCTGGCTCCCTAAAGTGACACTGCAGCTAGCATAAAGTGGCAGGGGTGCCCACTGTCTGTGAGAGGGTGATGCTGAATGTGACCAGACGGGTCTTTGACTGTAATTCAGAGCTGAGCAGGTCTGGGATTTCTAGCCAGGCTTTCTACTAGGGTTGCTGACCCAAATGCTGTCCATATCCTCAGGTATCCTGATGTACAATAACAAGGGCAGAACAGAGACAGAGGTAGAAAGAAAATGTAAAGGCCATAATAAGAAGAAGGAAGTTTCTAATAGGTGTGTAATTACCACAGGTAAATGAGTTTCGTGCCTTCAGGATTGGAAAGTATGAGGCCCATTTTCACAGATTTTTAAGTCAACAGAATTAGGCTTCTAAGAGTTCGAGTTGCTTTGAAAATGGGGAATTGTGTGATTTTGATACTTTAGGTTAATCTAATTCATTAGATAAATGAACAAGAAAGAGTGCAGTAGATCACCTACATCTGTGCAAAATTAATTGTCGTTCAGGAAAAAAAATAAAAGCTTATATTTGTGTATATGTACATAAATTGTGTTTGAGATTTTACATTAATTTAACTGTGGGGTTTCAAATACATATCCATAATTCACAAAGGCATTTTGGTTTACTATACCTGCTGACATCAGAAGTGGTGGAGGGAAATTTCTTCAGACATGGACTGCAGTGTGTTTAGCAAGCAAAATAAATGTTGTAATGTTGCCTCCTTGTTCCTTTTCTACAATTGAGGAGTGTAGGTCACATAAGGACAAAGAGGAATAAACTGGGAATTAGTCCCAGTTAATAAAACGATACATAACCTCAAGCAGTTCCAAAATGAATTTGTTCCCAATGAAAAGAAGTGGGAAATGCCTTTTATCAAAGTTCATTCCAGACTATTACAGTTTTGTTAATTCATCCTCCGAAACAGGTTTTGAGAGATGTTCATATTTAATGACAGCACAAAAACAATAATTTTAAGTGAAATGCTTTTGTACAATGACAATTTAAAAAGCTACAAGCCTGAATTTATTGTTCATTTAATCTGATTTAAAATTTTATTTTATATTTCTATTTTCCCATCACAATCTTTTAAAATTATTTTATGAATTTTTGGTGCTTAAATATTCTATTTGCCTAACTTTTAAGTAAGAAATAGAATTAATTATTTTCCATTCTGAGACATAGCAGATCTAATTTTTATTTCCATCAAAATGTCCTTTTGTTATGCTGGTGTTTGTTGTTGTACTTTGATGCTTTGTGTGCATTACATATTCATATTAAATCATCTAAATATGTGTGTGCACTGTGTATCAGTGCTCCAATTACAGAGCTGGAAATTGAATCCATAACCCATGCATAGGGCTTCAGTGGCATTAAAGGCACTCCTGAGCAGATGTGTTGGCAGGGATGACAGGGGATCTGCAGGACATCTGCATCATTCTGGAATGGCCAGAAGCTTAAAGAGCTCTGTAAAAGCCTTAAGGCCAGGCATCTTATATGTACCTGACCATCTGTTTTCTAGCAATTAAATCAACTCCATCAGCTGTTCTTTGTTCCATGGACTGTTTTGACTAACTCTCCATTGACTATTGGAAGCTTGGACACCTAAGGATAAGATTCATCATAGGCGTGTACTCTAGGTACTCAAAAATCTAAATAAAACTTGCAGATAGCACATCTGTGCCTTTTCAAGTAGAAGCTGGAAGGCAGGCAGATTATCCTGGGCAGTCTGAGATGCTACTGATGTTTAGGTAACTGGATTTGGCCCTCCTTGGTATAAAGAAAACTAAACTTAGGTATCTTCATTTTGAACTGAGCCTCATTCTTACAGTTGCTTTGTTTGAATATGATTAATTCTTCATGCTTTCTTCTGGGTAGTGTTACAACCACTACTCAGCCACATGCTGTAGATCTTCTGCTACTGCCAGGATGAGGGGGTCTTCTCACTGACTTTACAGGAAAGCAGCTGGGTTCTTACTGTCACCATGAAGTTAAGTAGCAGACATATAGTGCCTGAAGACTTGTGTGACATGTGAATGAATTATTAGAATCAGAATAAGCAAAAATGGTGCCTTTGAATGGCAGCATATTCTCTTCCAGGAGAAAGAAATTTGCCCATCAGTTCATGGAGTCAGGAGATACCAGGGACCTCATTGCTTGGCTTGAAATACTCAGAAAAAAATATCATTAGGTGTGTGGAGATTACATTAGGCTGTAATCTCAAATTTTATAGATTTCAGACAGTGCAATGACAAGCCATTTCTCAGGTATTCTTTTCTTTTTAATGATAATCAGAAAGACTAGACATATTTGCATGTATTACTATACTAGTCCTGTTAAGAAGTGGCAAAAGGGCAGAATTTTCTTTAGCTTAAGGTGCAAACTTTCTTGCCTCCTCTTGGTAAATAGTAGTGCCATCATATAGTTGGTAGTCATTTGTTCATGGTGGACATTTTCTCTTCTTCATTCTTCTAATTGGTGCATCTTTGCTATGCCTTTCTCTGTGTTGCCTACTTTCTCAATAATATGGACTAGATGTGGAACATAAGTCCAAGCAGAGCTGGCAGTAAAACCTGAAAAGTTCAAAACCACGATCATGTTTGTGCATCCTGGTTTATGTGGGCAGGGGCAGAACTGTCAAGAATGCAGGTTTAGAACTTCCACCTGCAAACAAAGCCTTTAGAATAGTTGCCCTATTTCCAGAAGTTTAAAGTGTTTCTGAGCAAGAAATATGTTTCATTATGTAGAAGAAATTGCTACAGAGGCATTCCAGGAGCCAGAATCAGAAAACTTGGCACAGGGAACCATAAGTTTATACCGCTGTGATCTGGCTAAGCCATTTCGGCTGGAGAGATGATTCATTTTGGCAGAGAGCAAAATAGTATTTCCATCATCACTTTCCATTAGGATTAGGTATGGCTTTGATGACTAGCAGAAAAATCCTAGAGAAGGCCAAGAAAGTGCACTTCTGAGTTACTTTTACTGCTCTTGTTTCCTAGCCAGTATATATTTCAGATAAGCCATTTGTCTGGGCCAATGTTACAGTATCTGTGCTCTCATGTAAAAGAAAAGATTTCACTTTGTCTGTACTGTAACAGAAAAGGATTTGGAATTTCTAAGAGTGAAAAACACAGGCTGAAAGTTAATTGTAGACAGGGCTATATTTTATAAGAAAACTCAGAAAATATAAACATTTTCAGGTATTTCAGGCCTGAAGCTGTGCCCCTAAATGCCTGTGTTTAAGCTTGTGAGTAGATCCACTGGTTTAAAGGCTAACCTGGGTTGCAGAGACTTGTCTCCTTTGTCCTTTTCTCTAAACCATATCTGTGACTCCAGCATTTACAGAAGATTTTCAAGCCTTTGAATATCTTCACCCAGAAACCTTCCAAAAAGACTTCATGGACAATCAGCTTCAGTCAGATGCCCTACAAAATAAGGTACATGCCACAGTTTCCCCTTCCAGTTCTCTCTATTATCTTTAATATTCCTGCTATTGTGTGTATTCCCTTCACTGCTCTTCATTGCCATCATATTTTCTTCTCCTTTAAACACAAACTTGCTGATTTGCTGTCCTCTGATTGCTGGGTTTTGAGGCTATTTGCAAGAATTAGCTATACATCAGTAGTCAGTGCCTGCTGTAGCCAGAAGGAGAGGCTAGTCTTTTTCCCTCTAAGCAGCAATGCTTGTGATCCCAGCATACATCTTTGCTCTCCCAAGCGGACTTACATCTTGCAGCCAACCCACCAACACACACACTGGTCCTCTTGTGAACCAGAACTGCTCCTCCTTTACCAGGACTGAGCTGCACCCAGAACCACTGGCTGATGGTGGCCACTTGTGGCTTGCTTTTGGGGGAGCGAGGCCAGTTTGAAACATGAACTTCTGCCCACACATGCAGTTAGGTCTGTATATTCAACAAGGAAGATCGGATGATGGAAATGATGCAAAACCATGCATAGCAGTTTGTTACCATTAAGAAGCTAACAAGTGAGAAAATTTCTAGTTACAGTTTTTACTTTCACTTCTGTTTGTATTATAAATGTAGTTGTGTGTTTCTTGTGAATTAGTGAAACTCTGTGTACTCCACTAGCCAAATCACTGCAGTTAATATGATTCTGCATCATGGGAAGGAAAACGAGCTCAAGCAAATAAACACTAATCTATATGACAGAAGCATATTACATGTGTTATAATTTCATACAGTGAAGTATACACACAGAGCAAAATTGCTTTCCATACCACCCATCTGTAACAGGAAAAATAAAAAGAACCCCTAGTTGCTTCATATTCATAGCATAGAATTAAATGGCCATTAGAAGGGGTAACCTGATCATCGATTTAAACGGTGATGCAGTGACTGTGCAGTAACTTGCACTGCCTGATTTAAAATACAAGAGATTTTTAGAACCAGGAGACTGTTTGCAATGTTGCACCTTCATGCTGTGCTCTTGAAAGTGACGGGATTGGACTGGAAGCCGAGTTAAACTGTGACTGGAAGTTGGAGAGCTGTCATTGAACAGACCTGATTCCTACCAGTATAAAGGAAGGAAGCATTATGTGCATCTCAGAAATATTTTGGCACAACTTGGTGTTCTCGTCAGCTGTTCAAAAGGATCAGAAGTGAAAGAGAAATACTTTAGGATAGGAGTTTGCAAGATGCCATTCTTGAGTCACAGAGAGGGCTCTGAAAGCTTTGAACTGGTCACCACCTGCAGCAGAACCAGATGTTTTCAGGGTTGCAGCAGAACTTCCAGCACAACTGGACACTTCTGCAACTGAAGCCACCATCTGAAGGGTGCCTAGGTCCAACCTTGAGGATTTCTTGGTCAGCTGGGCTCCAGAGACTCCCCAGGTTGCCTGTTTCCAACCTTGGCAACTCACCCACTCAAGCATAGGTACTGGTACGCAAGTGATTATGTACTTCTGAGAATGGAAAGAGAAACAAGAATGAGATAATCTTGGGAAGCTTGGTCTTTGTGTGACCCTCCACAGCAAGTCTCTTGTCAAGGTTCCCCTTGGGTAATAAAATACTTGACATAGTCTATTTCCCTTCTGTGCTACTGGAGAGGTGCCAGAATGTACTGTGGAAGAATGATGCAGTAAGTGAGAGGCAGATCTGCAAACTATCAGTAAGGACTCTCTAGCTTCAGAACCTGGAATGAGTCCTAGTACTTAATAAGATGGAGATTTCTCTACTTTGCTTGCCATCTCTGCGCTTTATAGAAGCGTGCTGTAAAATTAAGCAGTAACAGTACTGCACAGTTTTCTGCAGAACATCTAATAAATTGTCACCCTGCTAGGGGTTTTGAAATCTTCTTGCATAATGCAGCAAAGACTCTCTTTTTCTAGAAATATAGGATTTTTTTTACAGATAATTAAAGTCTTGATAAAGTTGGTGTATTATCTAAAGAATCATGCAAAATGCCAGTCCTATATTTTTCTCATTAGCTGGTCATGGAGATTTTCCTGGGAGTTTCAAATAATGCAACAGGAAACAATTATACATTGTGTAGCTGGGAATTTGTATTGTATCAGCCTTGGCAGCAAAGCCTGACACCAGTTTTGAAAAAGAACTCAAGGAAATTGCATATCTGAAAGCTTGGGCAAAGCAAATTGAAAGAAACTTGAAAATAACATATGGTGGTAAATACATTGATAAATACACTTAGAAGTCTATGGAAGTCATGTTTCTTTCACAAGACAGTGTCTACTGACTCAGAAAAAAATGTTGCAACACACGCAACTTGTGAAGTCTCTGCAGTGTGGATTTTTTGAGAGTCTTTGATACAATAGCATAGCAAAGGTTTGTTAAAGTAATGCCAGGGAATAAAATGGAGGACTTGTATGGATTAAAAAATTAATCAGAAGGGGGGAAAAAGGGAACAAATTATCATCTCCCAAAAGAGATACATCAAGGATATCTTCCTTCTACAAACTGTACAGGCAGAAATTAAATCAAGATCTGTTCTGTTAGGAGAGCTCTGTGTCACGACAGGATGGAAACCAGTGCAGTTCTGCACGGTGCCATGGGAATGAAAGAGGAGGATGTGAGCGGAGGCTGCTGGAGCTCCGCAGCCTGGCACTACACTGATGGAATGGTGGTGTGAGGTCTCCCTGGGGAATTATGAAAGATTCACCCAGACCAAGAGGTGTGTCTTCTGTGGGCAGTCCCACAGCTATTACCCTAAGCGTGTTCAGAGAAACATGCTGAAAGAAAATGTTTATCTTGTATTTGCTTTGGCATTTTATTTGTTTTTTACTCCCCTAGAAATGTGTAGTCTTGGCTTTAGGGCTGGCACAGAAACTTAAGAAACACATTTTAAAACTCACTTGGATCAAGAGTTTATCCTTGAATCTGCTAGACCCCTCTGTTTTTCAGTTTGTAAAGACAAAATAAACAGGAGTACATGCCTGATGGGCAAACACCATGTGTCATGTTACTTTTAAAGGACACTTAGTGTTTGCCACCCATGCCTACTGTGAAACAGGAAAAACAGATAATGTTTAATAAATATGAAATCTTCAACAAGAACATATAGAAGTAAAATAATGTTATTATGCCCTGTGAATTTGTGTTTGGTCTCTTCATCAGTGAAACACAGAACAAAGAATAATGGAATAATTTGACTTTGAACAGGAAATTGCAAGTGTTAGGCAAGCAAATGTAGGTAATAACTATAGATGTTAACGTGGTCTATTTATTATTTGCTGTAGTGATAAAATAGTTATTAGTCAATATAATTACTCCAGTGAAAATACTGATGTCAACTATAGTTAGTGTTGTATAGGTTTTAATTCAAACCATCTGTTTTAATGCACTTGTATATATCCTGGGTTGATAATTTTTTACAATGAAGTATTTTTCTGGAAGTTGAAAGTAATTATTAAAGGAATGGAAATTATTAGTGGTTCTGGTTTGGCAAGGATAAGAAATGCCTCTTGAAGTTCTTGGTGTCTATTTTAGAGGGCTTCTGCACCAGAAACATTTGAGGGCTGAGCATAACACAGAAGTATTTTCTGTCATAGTCTGTGTGTTGATATTTGGAGTTCATCCCAGTAAGGTGTTTGGAAGTATAAGTCACTGGTCTGATTATTCTCCACAACTTAATTAAGTCCATTTATTTCATTAGGTAGAGGAAATATGAGTGGTTTATTAAAAATACGATGTAAAACACTGGAGAAAAATGACAAGAAATGCTGGCATAAACATGTAAAAATAATATGTACATAAACAACATAATTTATTTCCAGTGAACTGTTTTGTTCTCCAGTGTAGTTTTTGGTGGATTTGTAGGGAATGTTTGGTCTTGCTAACTAATTGAGTTAGCTTTGACTGTAACTGCCTTGTCTGAAATTGCCCTGCTGCCCAAGGATTTCTCCACCTAGCTACAGAGCTTAGCTCTTCATGCTGTGAAGATCTATCAAACCACTTCACAGGAAAAAAAGCATCATCTAGGACAGCTCCACAAGTAGTGAAATGGGTGTGAGATCAATAATTTATTACGTCTCCTTTCTGATTCCATAACATTTGCACAATAGGGAGCTGTAGAAGTGAAACGGAAAAATTAAAGTCTTGACATACTTTACAGAGGTAGAAGGCAAGAGTTCACTCTTAAAACGATGCACTGAGATCTATTCAGGCTATCCAGCTGTCACAGCTGAGTTTGTTTAACCTCTTATTCCTGGCCAAGTCAGTTAAGTAGACTTCCATCTTTGTCTACGAAAATACTTGCAATAATATTGCAAGAGCCCTCCTGACAGAGACGTCATGTTAAGAGATGTAACAGAGGCAAAACCATCAGAATTTCATGTCATTGCCCAAAACACCCAGCTGCTATTATGTTTATTACTTTTCCAAGAGTATGAACACTGATCATAGTTGAAAGTAAATTTTTCCCTGGTTGTCCTTTCTTTCTTCCCTGAGTCAAGAAACATTTGTTTTTGACCAGGAGGAACATGCGTTACAGAATCTGGCACGTTTGCGGTGCAATCTCATGAATGTTTTGTTGTGATAAGTGACTGACAGCTTCCAGTTAGTGTTCTGCAGGAGGTAAGGGTTTCTTTCGAGAAGTTCTGACGATCTCAAAATAACTATATTCTCCTTACAGAGCTCCAAATATGACATGTTATCTTATCCCCTCAGTACAGCAGGGCTGCTATTCTACTACACCGGTTTATCTAGCAAATAGTCTTAAGTAGCAGTTCTAGTTACAGGACAGACTGTGCAAGGATTACATCTATCAGAGTCAGCGTTTGGTCTGTATTGTCCAGCATTATAACAGAAGGCATGATTGTAAATTATTGTTAAAGCTGTTTTTCAGTTATGAGAGCTTGTTACTACTGGAATTCAACACGTTTTTTCTTCCAATTTGTTAAGCCACAAAGCACATTTTTTTCTTAAGAGAATGAGGCTCTATTTTATTCTAGTTTAGAGATGTGTCAACAGTTAAATAGCCTTGCTATTTAATTTCATTATATTCCCTTGAAATGCCTCAAGAAACATGAGTTATGGTCATGTCAGTGCTTTTTACTTCATGGATTTCACATCTCAGCAACTTGCAAAGATATGTGAAATACAATTAGCACTTCCAGTAATCCCAAGATACCTATATATGACACCGGCCTTCTAGAAACAGCAATTTTGGTTTTCCTGATTAAAAGAAAACAGAATGTTAGACTTAGTATGTGTCTCTTTGGCCTCTTTAAGAACGGAACTGTGGCCTGATCTAAATCATATATGGCTTACATTAGTAGGACTCCTGGATCTAAAGAGAAGTAGTCTCTCTATGCTGTTCTATTTGCTTGTGGGAATCCCATCATGCATTCAGTTGTAGCTTATGAAAAGCTGCTGTAGTCTTCTGACAAAGTACTTTTAGAAAAGCCTTGAATCCATCATATCTTTACTAGAGGTAAGCTGCCCTGACTCCTTATATATGTGGGGAAGTCTCACAACTTTTGCTGGTTGTTAAGGCACTGTAGCATTTAAATGTAGCATGTTAGAAAGACGTGATTTTTACAAAAATACATAAAACTGAAACTTGCTTCCTTCTAAGCAGAGCAAAACCTAGCTCTTAAATAAGGAATAAAAGTCTTTTCTGTATTTGAGATGGCTACAGGATGGATGTGTCCCTGAGAAATTCAGAGCTGGCATACTCAAATCCTTGCAGCCCAGTCTACGGGACACACGGAGCTGTTCTGAGTTCTTTAGGTGTTTATTTCAGTGCTAAGATGTGAGTGAGATGGGGAAGGTTATTGTTTTCTTGGGGTTTTTATTATTTTTAAGTGGTTCCTACCTGGTTGGTGTGAAATTACCATTTTTATAACATGCCCCATTTACCTGAATTGTCCCAAGCAGACATACCTGTCATGGGTCTCAGCAGAAAGCCAAATGGGTGACAACAACCTGAACCTTTCAGATAAGGCTGAGCCATGTTGACAGGAATGGGTGAGGTTCTAAAGCCACTTACTTATCCTAAAGAAGGCAAAATTCTCGTGACTGCAGGAAGAGTAGTAATCCTGTAGTAATGACACTGGTCTGAAACAAGCTTTCAGCATCTGGCTGTGCCACAGAAATTCCTCTGTGTCCTTGGAAAATTGATTAAAATCTGTGTCCCAGCTCCTAGCTGTAAAGTTAGAAGGCATTTGAAGGATGAACTCCTTAATCGGTTTGAGTTTATCAGATATTATGGTGATGAAATTGCTGAGGTTGTGCAATATCCTCTGTCAACAGCATTGCATTTATTGTGCAGAGCGAAATGACAGAAAATTGTATGTCCTCTTCCAGTGCTCATGCAGCTGACAGGCTGCCTCCTCCACCAAGGCAGGGAAAGGTGGCTGCATGCTTATCAGGAGGTAAGGGACACCACCCACAAGCAGAGAAAGGATTGAAATGTCCTCCACTGAATATTTGTTTTCTGCATAAATCTGCATACTTGCAGAAACTATGCTTTTCTTCCAACAGGCAAGGACTTGTGCTAGGGTGGGCCCGTAACTAATTGTTGCCATGGGAAACTCTGAAATGGCCACCCACACTTTTATATCTGAATGGAGCTTGTGTTCATACTGTTCCATCTGTGTGTCAGCATATGCACATTAGTGCGTGTGTATGTTCCTTCCCTGGTGTAGCATGGTCAAGCTGAAGTATGAAAGGTTGCCTTTCATGTTAAAGATTCTGGAAACATCAGCAGCACCTGGAACATTGTGTCTATGGGGCTGCTCGAGTGCTGAAATGCCCTTAGTGCCACTTGGTGTTCCTTCAGTTCAGTGGTGTGCTCAGAGCCTACAGAAAGGCACAACCAGTCCTAAGAAATTATTTTCACTTTTCTTTCTTTAGCTGTTTCTCATGTGACCCCACAGCCTTTCTCCCTACGGACTAATATGATCCGAACGTAAAAATGGAAATTCTGGAGCATTTCAAAGAAGAAAGTATTTTGGTTTGA
>JAWMRA010000090.1:55736927-55757460 GCA_035584735.1 Pseudotriccus pelzelni | reverse complement strand
TTTCCCATTGTTACCCCCCACCTCCCATTCCCCCCAGTGCTAGCAGTTACATGCTTCTCTTCCCTGGTCCAGCATACCACCAGGGCATACAGGCTGTTGGACCCACAGAGAAAGGGAATGGCCTTGGAGCCTCCTTCTTCCCGCAGCACAGCCAGCTGTTCCTGCTGCAGCAGTTGGCCAAATTGCAGTCAAGGAGAAGAGATCAGTATCTCCAGATGGCAGATCAATATCATCATGTGGCAGATCAAAGCACCTCAGCTCCATTCTTCAGGGCATGAATTGCGCTCTTTGAAGTTGGAAGTCAAAAATCCATCTCTTTGCACCCAGAAAGCATGCCAAGAAACCCAGGGACGAGAAAAGTGGCAGAGCCCACCCAGAACAAGGAAGGCTTTGGGGCAACAGTACTGGCATGTATCCATAGCACCCTGGGAAGCATTCCGTGGAGGGAGTTTTGACAACACTGTGCTACAGATGTTGAAGAAGAGATGCCAGGCTTGTTTGTAGAGATCAAGCACAACAGACTGTAGCATGGAAAGATTCTCTACGCTCCCTTGCTTTGCTAATAGCATGGAACTCACAAAGAGATTATCCAACCTATTGTAACTATTGTATGTCCTGTCCCTCCTGCTTAAGGTAAATACGTTGTTTTAGGATGTGATTTGATTTACTGTTTAGGTTTCTTAGCTGTATCTTGATGAGTTTAAGGAAATCCCTGGTAGTATTGGATCCTTCATGGGCAATGAAGGGGCCAAACTGAGTGTAGGAGAGTTGTAGAGGGAAGGGTTCTCAGCCAGACACGAGAAGCAGGACACAGTAGTTATGAGGATGATTATGATTGGATTTATTGCTAATACAGTATCTAAATATTGCCAATGCAGTATCTAAATAACAACCTTATCATCTATTGTAGTGAATTACAGTATCTAAAGAGTTACGAGTAGGTTCAGCTAGAAACATTCTGGCCTCGCAGAATTCACAACGACAAAGCAAGAAAGCACATATATGGAGCTACTTTAGGATTTCTTCTCTGTATTTTCTGGATCTTAGGTGCTTTTACTCAAGTATCCAAAAGTAAATATTCCATCTTTGGACTGGATGGACCCTGCAGGCATCCCTGCAATGGGGAGGGAGGATCTACCCTGGAGCTGCCTCCAACCTTGGGAGGCTAGTTTACCGCAGTGTCCCAGCCTCCAGCAGCATTTAATTTGATACCCTTTTACAGGCTGATGTACACCAAAGTCAGTGCAAATATCCCAGCTCCCTAGGCTGTGGAATGTGTTAATTGTGGGAGCATTCAGTTCCTCCTGTAATATCCACGTGGTGTTCTTGGAAGAACTGCATTGTGGTCATCAGAGAAAAAGAGAAGGGCTAGGGGTTGGAATGAGAGGAGGGAGATGTGCTGTGTGCATTCAAAGTTCAGACTATCTTTTATTGCTGTCACACTGATTAAGGTCAGTGTAAATTAAGTTCTTGGGAGTCTGACATAATAGCAAAACTGCATCAGGTGGTTTTATCAAAACACATTGCTGGTCCTGTAAATGCGAAAATAGGCTTTGTGAGCTGTGGATTTTAGCTGCACCATTAATTTTATGTTTGTGTTGCCCAAGACCAGCAGTGTGAGCTCAGTACTTGTGGAGCTGATCCTGGCCACATGTGCTGCAGCATAGGTAATGTAGTGCTGTCATGAGGATCATAATCCTTCACAGTTTGGTTGTCCCCTCTTCTCACCACAGTTGCCATTTCTCTTCTGCTGGAATATCTAGAGGCTTTCACAAGGACAAAGTGTACAAAGATCTTGTGTTCACATCTCCTTTCTTCAAGTTCTGAAATTATTGTGTGGCTTGGCTTGATGGTGAGAGAGGAGAACAGAGAGAGAAATTGTAAAATAGAGGGAATTTTCTACGTCACCACTGAGGCCTCTGTCTCCATGGCAAATCCCTCTTGTTTACTGTATTACTCTTCTGTCTTGGGGAAGAAGGGTGAGCTTAATATTATAAATTAAAGGACCATTCCTGGATATAACTACTTGGACATTTTTTTAAACCGAAGTTGTTATGTATTTCAGCTTCCCATTGTCTTATGAAAGATTAATTTGTTATAGAGATCTGTATGATTGCCTGGACATTGTCAGATGTCATCCATGTTTTTTATTATGTTTTCAAAAGAAACAGCTCTGAAAGCATCTGGAGAAAGAATGGTCTTCATGTTTCTTACCAACTGTTTTCCTATTTTGAAATTTAAATAGTAGTTATTATTATGTGTATTTTTATTATCTTAGACCTGACTCTGTCTGTGCTAGATCTACATGCAGGAGCTAATCATACATCCTAATATCCTATCTTGTGCAGACATAGCAGAAATTGCATTTTATTTCTGAGGCAGCTATCAAAATATGATGGCTCATGTCATTCAGTGTAGTATTGTCTTGGTCACTGACATAAGGTGACAGAAGCACTGAAGCTTGCCATAAATTCAGAACTTTGCAGATTTTGGTGCTGATTTGAGCCTTAAATGTCCCCTCTGCAGTTTGCGTATTCTCTCTTGAGACGTCTTTATATGTGATGCAGTGTTGAGTGTTTCCGAGTGAGTGGAAGCAATCAAGATGATCTCTCTAGGCATAATTCTTTTTTCCAAAGTGTAACCGCATTCCCTGTTCCAGCATTACTTTTATCCCAGCTACAAAAGGAGGGTGCAGAAAGTCTCAGGGGAGTCCTTGGTCAGAGACTTCCAACTTAGTGTTGCAGGCTGTGTGGCAAAACCTGTAACACTTGCCTGGCTAAAGCCGACTGGATTGCAAGCTGAAGAAGAATTAGTCTGTAAAGATGCAAATAAGCATCCAAATTTGAAGTGCTGAGCTCACCTTTCCTGAAGTTAGTCCAGCTGTGACCAACATTCAATGCAAATGAGTATCTGCCAAGAAAGGGCTTTTTAATGGAAAGAATGTCTCTCTTTCAGTTGTTTTTACTGCAGTATTGTAGGAAACAAAATCATGTTTTTCACAATCTGCAAGGTTGAACTGTAATGGTTGATGTAAACATGTCTGACTGTTCAGGATCATTCTGGCCTCAAAATCAATAATGGAGAGCAAACATTATGGGCTTTTATTGTCAAGTTCACTTTTTAGATATGCCAGTAAGTGCAAGTAGCTCTGAAATGTTGCAATGTGCTAAAGAGACTGTATATTTACTTTTACCTTGTCCTTTTCTTCTCTCTTGAAATTTTTGAGATCTGATCTTTTGCTCTAACTTCTGCCTTTCTGTTGTGTTTCTTGAATGTCAACTTTCCAAGGAAATATTTTGCTCTTTCCTTTTATGTGTCTTCATTAAAAAAATAATTGGGTAGCTACCCAGAATAGTAAAGATTGAATATTCTGAAAGAACTGGTGTTTGTTTCAAATTAGAGTTTTCTTGTCTGTTACTGAAAGCTTGTGCATGAGCCTAAGCTGGTTCTTAACGCAAACACCAGTTTGTGCAGGCTTTCCTTTCTGACTTTTTGGAAAATCAGAATAAATATCAGCTGTAGCTGTAATATAGACTAACTGGTGTCTCTTATTTCAGTTGAGTAACCACATTTGTGCATGGGCTTTCTGTTCGCAGGCAGGTGTACATCACTGATATCTTACCTTCTTATCTTCTTATATAGAATTATTTAGCCGGTCTCCTGCTGTGGCTTCTGGTCTCTCCAGCAATTCCTCAAGCACTCAGCCAGGTGTTTTTTTCACCAAATAAGGCAGTGGGAAATGCTGGCCTCCCTCACCAGTCAAATTTGTATGAGGCTGCGTCTCAATATCCAGCCTTGGAAACAGCTTTGAAACTCCTACCCTTGAGATGAACTTGGCACCCGTAGCCGCTCCCTGCTGGCTTGGTAGCTTCCCCTCACCCTGCTTTGCTGCTATTTGTGGTGCAAGATGGCATAACCCCTGCCCAGAGCTGTCATGGAGTTTTCAGGGGCAGTCAGTGTCCGTCTGAAGTGCAGGGACAGGGCAACTCCCTGCCTGTGTGGGCTGTCAAACAGCCTTTTAAGTGGAATGGGCAGCTACAACACCCAGTCAGGCAAAAGCAAACAGTTCTTTGGAATAGAAAGAGTCACAAAATTTAGGTTAATTTTTAGCTTCTGTTTAGTCAGTTGCTTTCTATAGCATACATTTAAAAAGAAGCTGCTTTTCTTAAAAAGAAGTGTAAGTGTCTTTAGGATTTATAGTTCATGACTTTGGTTTCTTGTCTTCTTTGTGCCTTTTTCTTCCTTTTACCTTCTGCCTTTTTCCACCTACTTATTGTGGGCTGCTTGTAGCTCAGCATAACATCTGAAGTGACTGAAAATACAGGAATATTTAAAGGTTGGATGAAGGGTTCAGCACTGTAAGTCTCAAGATAAAGATTCTGCAACTGGCTCTGACAAATTCTATTGAAACACATGCCATAATGTATGATTCATCTCACCTTTCCAAACCTGCACTGGCTCTGCAGGGCCATCAAGATGTAGCATTTGCTTAAATAAACTGAGACAATATGATTTGATGTATAATCAAGAATTGTACCTAAGTAAAAGGGTGACATTTCACAGGATCACTCTTGTTGCAGTAACAAAAGCAGCTCTCTTTTCCGAAAGTACAGCAAAAATATGAGAATAATTATGACGACTTTCTGAACACAATTTGAATTGCAATCAAAAACCATAGGATACTGTGGGAGATAAGTTAGTAATCATAAACTTTAGAAATTTAAATATTATGAGCAAAATTGGTAAACCATGTGAGTGGAACAAGGCTGCCAACATTAAATGTTGTAAGAAAATGTAATAAGGATTATTAAATGTACTAGGAAATTAAAGAGTAACTTTCTACCTAAAACTAAACTGGATTTTGATTTTGTCTTTCTCTCACACTTGTGTAAATCCATTTTACATGATGATGTTGATTTATACAATAGTAAAACAAGCACCAACTAGAGAGAAGTTTTTCCAAAAACAGAACATTTCCTGAAGTCAAACTTAATATCGTCACTCAGGGATGCTTTCACATGAATCATCCTCATAGCTATTTCTATTCTTTGTTTTAAAGAGAAGTCTAACCCTCTTGCACCCATTGTGTTTGCCTTCTCATCTCTAGAAGGAATAAATTAATAATTTAACCCCATGTGCCTTAATGTGCCAAACATGTAGTTTTGGTCATTTTGTATAATTACAGCTTGCAGTTGTTGATGAGGAAATGGTGTGATTATGACATTATTCTTGAGATCTGTCTGAGTAGCAAACTTTTCCTCTTACTGTGCAGGGGTGTAGATGCAATCATAGTTGCTGAGACTGTAGTCAGGCTAAATGCACACAAGTGATCTGTGGGCTGTTATAAGCTCAATTTTCTCTTACTAAGGCATTGGAGCAAAGTCAACAGAACTGCTGGCTTTAATGGTGTGTATGTTGACACAGAATAGCAGGAGTATACTGAGAGAAAATTTGAGGGAGCAAGGAAAGTTGGGCAAGAAGAGAGGTGATGCACGGTTGCTGTGGGAGATGAGTTCTGCAGTACCTGCCTTCAGGCTTTCCAAAGTTACAGAGTCTCCAAAGCAGGCAAGATTTATCGCACAGTAATGCCTAGTGTCAATCTATAGCACATGTATCAGTGACTAATACTTGCATTTAGAAAACTGAATGCAAATGGAGCTTTCTAAGTGACTAGCAGTTAATATGTCTTTAATGCGAGTCTGACACAAAAAAGCAAGTTGTTAGTGCCAGGATTTTCTGAGTGATCATTTTGGATTTGGCAACTGTTCTACTTTTTGACTTTCTAAGCTCAGTTGAGGCTCACATAGCAAACCTCTCTGCTTCTCCTGTTTTCCCCCTGCATAAAGCAGTAATTCTGGGGAGATTATGTGTAATTGTTTAATGATAACTGGAATGAGGGCAGTTACAAAACTTGTCATGTATTCTGTGTTGAATGTTCAGAACCTGCTGACTTTAATTGAATATTGGAAAGCTCCTAGAGGAGAAAGAAATGCATTACTATGGATATGTAGGTGCATTTTTTGACTGACCTATATTTCTTTCGTTGTTTTAAAGAATCATTAGGTCTACCCTGCCTGGTTATCTTTTGTTAATCTAGATAAACTGTATTCCTTCTGCATGAATATCACTCAGGGAATGAGCTCCTGCTTAGCATAATATTCCAAAAGTCCATGCTTTAAGTCTTTTTAGGCATGCTAAAGACTAATGTAATAGTAAAGGTAGAGACCTAGGTTGCTCTTTAGTTAGCTTGAGTGTTTGGTCTTTGTTCTGTCCTATCAGAAAATGTCTGTGTTCTCAAATGAAAAAAATCACAGCTTCCCTCTAAACTCTTTCTATGGTTGTTTAAAAACACTAGTTTATGAAACAACATTGGATGAAGATGGGAAACAAGACAAATGTGAAAGACCCATTTTTTTAGTAACTAATAATCAAACTTCAAAAAAGTCTCAGGAACTTAGATTTCAAGTACTGAGAAGTACTTCACTTACTGTGTCTGTAACCCTTCCCTGACTAAGCTCTGAAGCTCAGCTGACAGGACTGGGTTCTCACAAAGACAGAATGGATATCAGAGTAGTTCAGCAGAGGATACATAATGTAA
This sequence comes from Pseudotriccus pelzelni, assembly GCA_035584735.1. Classification (NCBI taxonomy): domain Eukaryota; kingdom Metazoa; phylum Chordata; class Aves; order Passeriformes; family Tyrannidae; genus Pseudotriccus; species Pseudotriccus pelzelni. The sequence goes on along the minus strand of JAWMRA010000090.1, from coordinate 55,750,862 downwards.
ATCACTTTTGGCAGTCCGTAAAAAAAAATATTTCCTCTATAAATCTGATTTTGAATATGATTGTTTTGTCCAAATTTCCTCTGCAGTAGTAAAATAAAGATGAGCCTGAAGGCTTACTTTGGGCCACTCAGTGCTGTAGAGATGACCAAAAGATCTTTCAGTCTCATAGCCAGATGACAGAAATAAAAACTGAAGGAAAATATGTGTAATTCCATTAAGCTCAACTCACTTCTGAATCATGAGTGCCCCCTGTTTGTATGTTCTCTGGTATTTTATTCATTCTTGTCCTGAATTGCCACTGTTTCAAGGAATGGAATGGGGATGTGTTTTCACACTGTTTATTCCATCAGTCTAATATCATTGACATGTTTTCTCTCTCATTTAGTATTTACATCATCCTGAATTTCAGAGAAAGTGAAAATGTATCCAGCTCAGCAACTTTCCCATTTTGAGAACTTTGGATACTCCCTGTTTGTAACTTTAAGTGTGTCACATACATTTCCTTTCACGTGCGGAGTCCAGCTGGGATCCAAAGCATGTATCAAGTCATGGATGTCAGAACTGCGTCGTACTCTGATTTGTTCATGGTTTTTTTTCAAATAAAACTAGTTTGTAAATTAGCAGGACTTTTACATGATATATCACAATAGTGACTTCATTACTGACCATTAAGAGTGGAGATTGTTGCTTTAAAAGTACTGTTAAAAGGATAATCCTAGTAGGACTACAAGGACTCTACTTAAGCAGATGACAGAACTGTTGTCATAGTCATTTTCCTCTTGAAACCCACTAGAAAGAATGCTGTTACAAAAGCACCACAAAGACTCAGGTTATTGCTAAGTATGAGGATAAACGGAGCGGAAAAACAATACTTATATTCCTCTCTGGTTTGATTTTTAAATTTCACTGGATCTTCTTTGAAGTTGGTAGCTCATAGTTCATGATTCATTGCAATAATAAAGCTCTGAATTGCAGAATGAGTAAACATCCTAGCTACAGTAACAAACCAGACACTTTAAAAAGCACTGAAGAAATACAGCATGACAGAATGTTCTAAAATACTCAATTCAGTCTTCTTTGGGATCCAAAAGAAGGTATTGTGGTCTAGATGTGCAAAAGGCCAAAATACCGTATAAGCCCCTGTATACTTCGTAGTCTCTCTGTAGTCTAAAGATGAAATTGGGGAGTTCTCATCGCAAAGAATTGTGAAGAATCACTAGGACTTTCAGTCTTCAGACATTCAAAGCCACACAAAATTTTCCGTCATCATTGCCACTGAATATGGGAAATAACTCCTTGGATTGCTTTGAGGACTCAACTTCCATTCAATGCATGTGGCCTTGTTGTGTCAGATGGATCTTGTAGCAGGACCTCTCAGAAGAATCTCTAAATGACAGTCTAGTGATGTCCTGTGGAGTTTCACTCCAGGTGAATGTAACGAATGATGCTCCTAGTAAGTCTCTGGACCTTTTTTGTCTCCTTAGTTGTTATATTGCTTATATGGCGACTTTAACAGGGAGCTTCCCTCTGGACTGAAAAACAAACTGCTGCTGCCTTTGGGAATTTCCTTCAAAGACATTCATATCATTGTTCTGTGGGATGAACTGGCATTTTTAGTTCACTTACTTCACTTGAATAAAAAACTCACCAAATTCTACTACTTCAGATATCAGATGGAGATAGATGAAAATCTCTGTAGGTAGAATTTTTCTCTCAGGTATGAAAGTGTTCTTGCACATATATCAAGCAGTGATTATTTTGAAGAATGGTTAAAATCTGTAGAAGCCAGAAGTTACTTAAAAGTTCAACAACGGAAAGTACAAGAATTTAAAGGTTGACTCTGGTCTCCCAAAAGCAGTGTGAATTAAAAGGACTGAATATCAAGAACAAGGCCAGATTGAGGGCCAGTATCTTTGTGAGTTACTTCGTCCAAATGTAAGAAGGGTGTGGACAGCGAATAAATAACAAGAAACATTAGGACACATTTCTGCATAACCAGCATTGTTTTGATGATGTAATACAGAGTTTGGGACATAGTGTCATTGGTAATTGACAATACACATCTGCATCTGTCTATGAGTGAAACCTGGTAAACTCATGGTGCTGCTTTTATGGAGCACTTGATTACATCAGACCTAATGATTGACACTTGTTAGATTTGTGACCTCAGTCTTTCTGTTATGTTGTCAGTATTCTGCAGGTGTCCTTAAAGAGAGGTTTGCTGCATCAGTGCTTGCTTGTTTTGTTTCGTTTCACACTGTCCTTGCAGCCACCTGCTTTCTGCTTCAATTGCTTATCTTAGTATCACTTTTGGGTGATCCCAGATACAGGCAATTTCTTCTGAACACTATCAGGATATGTATGTGCGAGACCACATACATATGTGTTGTCTTCACTACTTAAGCTTAAGTTACAGTGACTGTGTCAGCTCCCACATTTTATTTGTGGTTTGTCAATGATATATTTCTTCTGCCTTTACCTCAAGTCTTTTTTTATCCTTCTCTGTCTTCCTCTCATACCCACTTATGTCCTCTTTTGCTTTTCTTTCCAAACAACATATCATCTTATCCATTTTTCCACCTGTGCCTTTGCCCTTCTTTATCTTGTGCTTCCTGGTTGTGCTCATTTTGTCCATTGTTAGTTGTGCTGTAACTTTTCCTTTGTTAAGACACTCTCTGTGTTGTTCTCAGGCTGGCACTTGTGTTGTTTGCTTTCCTAACATTGCTACACAGACGTTTTCTGCCGCTTGATGTGGCGAGGCCCCACAGTGCCCTGACTACTGTGGGCTTCACAGCCCCAGCCACCTCTGCTTGGCTCCAGGGTTTAAAGCTTAGTCCCGCCTTGTCCCTTGGTCAGACCAAGACATGGCTACACTTACCCTGTGTGCCAGCACTCACTGCAGTGATGCCCAAGTGCTCCCTCTGCACAACTTGTTTATTAGAAGGGAGCTAATGTTAAAATGAGGGAGGTCAGTTGTAACATTTAGGCAGGACGATCAAGATGTGCCCTTTTGTGACTTTTCATTAGGTTTTCTCAAGCTGCAGTTCTTAACCTGGGTTCACACCTGGCAGTTTTGCTTCTCAGGTCCTCTGAATATTTCCCTTTTAGCATCTGGGGAGGTGTTGGAGCCTGAGTTGGGAATGCTGGATTAAACTTTAACTTGTCTTTTTGGAAAACTTTTCTTTGCTTCTGGTTCTAGCACCCATCTCCAGTAGTTTTGGAGGGACCATGTCTAGCAAGGACAGTCCCTTGCCACTGCATGGTGGCTTTAGAACGCTGCATGATGGGGAGCAACAGTGTTGGTTTTAGACAGCTGTTAACTTTGAACTGGGCTTCGGGCTGGAAATTGCTAGTACATGAGCAGGAGAAAGAAGGATGTTGGACATTCTTATCAGTGCTGTAGAAATTGTTTGCACTGAGAAGGGCGTGGAAGACCTTTTGCAGTGCTTATTACACAGCCTGTTTGCTCACGGCAACTCATTTCCATTTCCATATTTCCTCATATGCCCTAACACATAATTCTAGTCAATACTGAACACCTACAGCAATGGCTGTAACAAATACAGGCATTTTACATTGTTATTTTTATGCATTTATACTTTCTTTAAAATTTAATTTCAATTTGAGTTACAACTATATAAGCATTTAAGAGAGAATTGGAAATGGGTTTGTTACATTAACCGCCTGTCATTTACAAATACAATAACCTTTGGTTCTGCTTCTCTTTATTTGTTACATATGTAGGCAGGCCAGTAGATACGGCTTACCTGTAGCAGAAATCACTTGATTCCACCACTGCATATGGGAGGGCATGATTTGGAAAGCACATGCCAAATTCCATGGAACATGGCATATGTCTACATCCTCACTCATCCCTGTACTATCTCATTGGCAATAGTACTGAGTAGTGCTGAGTTATTGTTGATTTCTGTTCTGTGGACATAGTAACACAGAAGGTGTGGGAAACCAGCACAGCCACTGGACTTCAGTGCTGTGGAACAAGTTCTGCTTCTGCAGGCTTATATGCTTTTACCTATATCAGTCTCACTCGACGAAAGAAGGAAGAAATTTTTTTCCAAAAGAAGAACCTGAATATCAGTTATCTGTTTTGCGGGGGTGCCGGTAGAAGTCACTAAATAGTCTTCAGTGCAGAGATAAAAAGTTACTCCTGTTTCACTCTCCTCAGCAAAACACCTGCATTTATCAAGAACTGTTACAATATTTAGACTTATTCCATGGGCAAAATATTCCGTTATGCATCGTTTCCCTTCAGTTTCACTGTGATATAGCATATTAGAGTTGTTAAGCCTTGTTTTGTTTCTATGGAGTATTTTATGCAAAAAGATCTTATTTATTACTGATATGAAAGAAATTTCTTTCTTTTGCCTGAAAAGTTGTTCCAGAACTTTACTGTTGGTCCTTCCTGGCCAGGCTGTACTTTGTGTAAAAGCTGAGTCAGACTAGCAAACTATCTCGTGAAATAACCTGGTTGTTGTCTCTGCATACTGCATCCCACTCTCTGTGCATATGATGTACACAATTTATTAGTAGAAGACTGTTTAAAATGTCGTTCACTGACACCAAATGTGGTTCATTTTGCTGCCCAATTTAAATGAATCAGAATTTCCAGATAGCAGAGAAATCAACCTGTTCTTATTAAATTGCCCAACCTTTGATGAGCTTGGTGGATTCAGGAACAGGACCTGAACTGATAAAGCATTCACTTTCAATGTACAGATTTGAGCTACAGGAAATAATGGTCTTCATAACTGCTTTCAATTTAAAATGTAATTAATTCCCTTCTTTATGTTGCCATTTTTATCTTTCTCTGTTGCGCTCTAGCAATGATGCAATGTATATGCTTTGGAAGGAAGATACATGCTTTTGCATGAAGTTTCACCTATCGTTGATTTGCATATTGAAACATGTTATTCTTCTTCAAGTTCGCTCTAGATTTCATAGGTGTAATAAGTTCTGATAACTGAAAATTCCACATAAACCTTATAAAATTACCACAACCAGAGACACTTCCTTTCGTTCAACAAAAATACCTCCTTCTTTTTCATTTCTGTTTAGTTAGCTTGATTTTTATGGGTCGGCCTTATCCTCATTACTCTTTCACCTACTAAAGTCCCATATTAGTAAGTCACATTTCTGTACAACTTGAGTACTCCTCCACTGTTGTCCCCACAGGAGTACTAGGAGTCTGGTGGCAGTAGGGCTTTCCCTAAGATGATTCTAAACTGGTTTGTTACATCCTGGTTTTAAACTTCAATCCTTTATTCTTCCACACTTAAAACAAATTTTATGATAGAGACTTAGCCTTCTGAAAATTTTTCTCATGTTTTTTACTATTGAATCTGCATATTTGGCCAAGCCATTATCCTGAATGAAGCAAGTGGTTTTATTAATGACAGTTTGACTGGAACTTACTGAATCGGACAGGAAAAGAGCAGATGTGTATCCATGCTTGTTTTGTTCTTCTAGTCTATTTAAAATCTCAGTTTGACAGCCTTCACTTTCAGTACCCTGCTGCCCTTATGCCTAAATACATTCAGCTGAGCTATTGTGTTCAGTTATCACATTCTGGTACAGTTTGTTCAGATGGAGCTCACACAGTGAGTATCAGTACAGTGCTGATAATTGACTTGTGTGAGAAACAAGGAATTCATGAGATCTACCCCCTGAGTGCCAAGCCTTATACAAGTCAATATGATAAAATTTTCTTCAGTCAGTCACAAAAGCCTGCAGTTTTGAAGGATGGAAACTTGACACAGAAACTGAAAACAATCATAAAATAATTTTTCTTACAGGTAGTAATTATATATATGTGTGTATATATATATATACATATTATACATATTTATTTTGTATTTATATATACACACCAGTATATTGAGAGTACTGAACCCCCAAAAAAATATTCCCTGCTCGAAAATTCTTTGTCTGTTGAAGGAACATCTGTGACACAAAGACTTAATAGTCCTGTCATGATGAAGTCAAAAAGAAATTACATTCTTCTGAAGTTAGGGTATGAGAGACCAAGTCTTAATCTGTGTTCTGTGTGCATTGCTAATCCTCTCCATTGTAACCGATTCCATTTCTGACTGTGCTATGATCCATTTTCCTGGAAGAGTTTGTATGCCTAAAAGGGTGTGTAAAGCTGGTGAATTCAACAGAATTAATTACTGAGACATCGTAGAGCCTATATCTAAGATTCTGTTGGACCTCTCAAAATTTAAGTTCAATTCATCATGTTAAGAAGTGACAGTGTGACTTTATTTACCTCTGGAGATGAGAATATGGTCTGCACAGGCTTTAAATATTGTATGTCCTACCTATAAATACAGCTATAAATACATCAAGAGAAATATTCTAATTTAGGAGGGTTTTCCAGTATATAATTTTCTCAAATTCTTAATCTGTTTCAGTAAAAACAACTGTATTTGCATAGCTGAGGATAGAAACAGGGAAAGCCACAACATGTACTTCCTTATGCATTATCTGTTTATAGAAGAAAGGAGAGACTCATGTCTTGTCAATTATAGGTATTATGCAATTGGGGCAATTTTACTCATGTCTTTGAGGTAAAGGCAGAAAATTTAATTTATTTTATTTGTTTGGTTTTTAAACAATTTTTTGATTTTCCATTAAATAAGGAAGTTCAAGATTGAAAGCTGGAACACTCATGCTTTTAGAAAGTAGTAAATATAATACTGTTCTTGAATCTTTTATTCTATTTTCATCTATGTTAAGACAGTTTGCAATCTTATGATCACGTCCTGTTTTTAACAAAGATTTCTACCACAGAAAAATTGTTTGATGAATGATGTAAAGCTCAGCTCAAATGTAAATTATATAAAAGTTCAAATCAAAGTCAATCAAAAGCATTTTGGAATTTTGCCAAAGCTGTCGAATACTGAATGCCATACCAAAAAAATCAAGCACAATAATAAAAACGTATGGTTTGATATTTTCTAAAAAAGAACAGTGCCATTTTCTCCATTTGCTACAACAATTAATTTCAAAATTTGTTTCAGTTTTATAAAGAAATTTATTTGAAGTTCAATGAAATAGAACATACTGGCTAAGAAGAAGAAAAAAACCCCAACTTTGTTTAAATCTTTCCAATGAAACTTCAGTAATTTTAGGTTGACAAGATGAATTCTGAATGCTTTGGGGAGTCAGGGGATAGGGAGAGGTGAAGGCCAGAGACGTGTAAGCCACCCAGCTTGTGAAATCTATTTACGTATATATGTTCAGGCCTTATTCAGTGTCCAGAATGTAAAATCAGACAATTTTAGGCGATAAGCAAAACAGAAATTCATAATATTTATGTTTTAGTTATTTCCTGATGTGGATGCTTGTCAATGTATAATATAAAGCACACAGTTTGAACCATTAAGCCCAAGAAATACAAATTGCCAGGGCATGGAGGGTCTGTCTGTCTGAGCCAGAAATGAATGAGTCAACATACAGGAAGGCCACATAATGCTCCTTGTGTAGGAGGAAGCACATGGCGCTTGTGGATGACTGTAGCTTAATACTTTTTCTGACTTTCTGATGATAAATGTTTTGTATCAAGTATTATTATAGAATCACGGAATGGTTTGGGTTGGAAGGGACCTGTAAAGGTCCACTAGTCCAAGCCCCCTGCAACCAACTGGGACATCTTCAACTAGACAAGGTTGCTCAGGGCGCAGTCCAGCCTGGCCTTTCGTTTCCAAGGGTGAGGCTCCACCCCCTTGCTTTAAAGAGCACTTTAAAGAGCTCTCTGGCAACCTATTCCGGTGTTTAAACACCTCCACCTTCATCATAAAACATTTCTCTCTTATATCTAGTCCTGAATTCCAATATTCACAGTTGTGATACTGCCAAAACATTTGCAAAGAATTTTGCATGCAGGGTCCAGTAGCAGCATGTTGTTCCTTGGCCAGGGATCATTTCACTCCCCATAAACACCTGACTAACATCTCCACCTGAAGTGCTTTTGGGAGAAATTTTCTTAAATAAATTCTCGTATTTCCCAGGTAGTCAGAGAGGTGCATGTGCCTTTGGTCTTCCTCTGAAAGCTTTCCAAGCCAAATAGGGAATGCAGGCATTAGATGCTTTGTGCTAGTTTTGGCTGGGGTAGAATTAATTTTCCTCTCAGTGGCAAGTATGGGGTTGTGTTTTGGATTTGTATTGAACACAGGGTTTATAATACAGAAATGCTTTTGTTATTGCTGAATGAGCAGGGCTTGGCCAAGCCAAGGCCTTTTCTGCTTTCTGTACTGCCACTGGCAAGGAGACTGGGCTGTGCATGAGAGGCTGGGAGGAGACACAGCCAGGACAGGGAAGGAGGGAACAAGCAGGGATTGTTTGAAGTGATGGTGTTTATCATCTCAAATAACCATTACACGTGGTGGGGCCCTACTCTCCTGAAGATGGCTGAACACCTGCCTGCCCGTGGGAAGCAGTGAATTAATTCTTTCTTTTTCTTTGCTTGTGTGTGTGGCTTTTGCTTTCCCTATTAAACTATGTCAACCCACAAGTTTTCTAACTTTTATCCTTTCAGTTCTCTCCCTGCTCCTGCTGGTGTAGTAAGCAAGCACTGTCATGGTATTTTCATCTCCTGCTGGGGTTAAACCATGACACCCTTAAGAAAAAGTCAAATCCTTACTTTGAAAGAGGGAGTCATACCTGCAACTTCTATTTTTATTTTTCTCACAAGGATTGATGAGGCTGACCTATTGTAGCAGTCATTTTATGGCCTTACATCATTTCTGTTTTGACAAAGAACAGAAATCACAGATATAGATGCGGCACTTGTCAGCATGCTTAGAGCTGCCCTTACGTCTCAGAACAAGGTTATATCCGCACAAAATTATATACACAAACCTGAGCTCAACTCAAGGTAGCCACTGTCATGAGTAGACCTATGGTGAAACTTCTCAGCTGGGTACGTACAAAGCCGTGGTTAGTCTGATACAAGCTCTGCAGTACCACAGTTTCTTTAAAGCATGTGCAGGGCATATCAATTCTATCTGTACTAACTAACCAAAAACAGGACAGCCATCTGGTCCAGAGGAGTGATGGTCCCGCTGTGCTCAGCCTTGGTGCGGCCTCACTGTGTGCAGCAGAGGGAAAACAAAGCTGGTGAGGGGACTGGTGGCAGGGCACATGAGAATGGTTGAAAGTTGCACCAGGGCAGGTTTGGACTGGGCATTAGGAAGTGTTTCTTTCGGTGGTCATAGTCTGGAACAGGCTTCCTAGAAAGGTGGTTGATGTCCCGAGTCTTCCAGTGTTTAAGAGGGGTTTGGACAGTGCCCTTAATAACAGGCTTTAAATTTTGGTCAGCCCTGAAGTGATCAGGCAGTGGGACTAGATGATTGTTGTAGGTCCCTTCCATCTGAAATAGTCTTTTCTACTCTATTCAGCTACAGCTATAGGGCTGGGAAGTCCTCATGCTGTGTGTTAGGCTGTGATACTAACACTTCTACTCTGTACAAATGAAAGTTTGACCCATCTTAAATTTGGCTTTCTACAGGTATAGTCATCTACTTATATGCATATAAGAAGAATTTAAATCTTGCCTGATTGTACATAAGGGATAGGAAGAGAAGTTAATTATTCATTAAAAATGATGAGTTTCATTTTAACAGCATGTTAGTCTGGTGTATGGATTTGTTTAATGTGTATCCTTCTGTTCCCTGCCATTTTTCCTGACAGACCTTTTGCAGTGGCCACAAATCAGCATTTGCAGATCACCTGAAATGGAGACATTTTCGTGTTACTGGACTGATGGAAATTTTTATAACCTCACTGCTCCAAGAACAATACAACTATTATACATGAAAAGGTAATAAAAACTGAAAGAGGAAATGAGAAATCATTTATTTTGCTATGCTTCCTAGGTTGTTACTGTTAGGGTTTTGCTATGTTAAGAGCCATGCTGTTTTTAGATGCATAAACTATGTTTTAAGTGCAATTTTTTTCAATGTCAGAATTTATTGTTAATTATTAAGCAATTTGAAGCAACAAATGTTCCTTGGCAGGTAATTAGGAACACATTCTTATTAAACTTAGGTCCAGGTTGCAGAATCTAAAACTGAACACTGAATGGCTTGGGAAAGGATTTTTTAATTGGCAAGTTCCGTTTATTCTTTACCAACCTAACTTACTGAGATTCCTTTTATCTGTGCACCAATGTGGAGTTTGGATATAACTCCTTTCAAATTTTGATTAATTTTTTATAAAGTTCCTATCGATCAATTGCTCTATTAAAGTCTGAATGTGCCAGTCCAGATGAAAAGGCTGCTCCAAGACTCGGTATTATGTTTGCTTGAGCCCTGTTCACTTATCATTCATGTCCCACGTAAACTTTTTTATTTATCAGGCTGATAATATGATTTTCCTGAAAGAGGACATAGACATTACCAGTAATGGCTATTAATGAAAACAGGCCTTTTGTTCGCAGGAACAGGGGGATGTGAGTTTCTGTTCCCTCTAACGAATGGGGTTTCAATCTTTTTGATCTACCCACACTTTGTGATGATGATGATACATCTGCATAGCAAACTTGAGCCTAATGGCAAGGCTGGCTTTCTTCATTACTCATCTGAGACTTCTCAGAAATCATAAAATCGTAGAATAGTTTGGGTTGGAAGGGACCTTAAAGTTCACCTATTTTCCAACCTCTCTGCAATGGGCAAGGACTCACTATTCAAGTGTAAATGTTTGGCTGACAATTGTCATGGCATATACCATGAGATTACAAACTTTAAAAATCAATTAAACTCTACAGTAAAGCAGTACCAGGTACATTGAACAGATCATATATTTAACGTTTGTCTTAGAAATTAGAATACTGCAATAGAAGATGTGGTAAAAATATTTCTATTTCAATGTACAAGCTGCAGTTAAGGCTCAGGACCTAACTAACTCTTGTTAGAGTTGCCTAAACAAGTCTTCTGCTTCCAGAAGCCATAGTACCTATTTGTGTACACCTTTATCAGGTCCTAAGTCTGGCAGAGTTACAGCACTTTGTTCAGAACGGTGTCTGGTCTCATCAGCTAGGGACAAGACCAGTGACAGAAATGCTTCTTTTACTCAATTTATGTAGCATCTGCCTTTTTATTTTTTAAGCACCCACTCCAGTATTGAAGGCTGCACTTGACTTAACTGATTTAATTATCCTTCTGTACAGCTTCAATAGCTCTTAGTAAGAATAGGCATTTATGGTGCATATTTTTTAACAAAACAAGACTGTAATTTTTGAAAAGATCCTTTTTCAGTTTATATTTGAGCTGAGAGATGGTATTGAGATAAAAACCAGCAGCAGGAGGTCTGTTCATAATGAGATTTGTTTATTTCTAAAGCAACTTGAGAAATGCTGAATAAATGCCTGTTACTTTTCTTATGAACTATTCCTAACAATTTAGCCATTCCCATTTCATTTTAACTGAAGACTTTTTTTGAACCTACTGAGTAGTTTAAGCTTGGCTGTATTAAAATTTCAGTCTGAGAGTTCATGCTACTCTGTATAACTTCTTTGTCTTTTTTTAACAGCTGAAATGGATATGATATTTCCTGCTGCAGTTCTTTTATTTACAAAGAACATTTATGAATTTTTAACAAAGTAAAAAAAAAAATTATAGAAGGTTTCTCGCTCATAGTTCCAAGCTTGTGTTTTAGAAGTTCTGTAGATCGTCCTCACACACAGCACTGTGTTTCTGTTCTTTCACATCCTGTAGTCCTGAGTTGGTTTGTGCTACGTCTCCTGCAGCATCCGCCTCAGGCACTTTCCCAGGTGTGAGTGACCAACACCCTTGGAAGCAGCATCCGAAGCTCAGAAATGCCACTAACAGTACATGACTATCTAAACTCAGTTGTTCAAGGTGCTTGCAGAGTGGTTTCATTGTAAATCACCATCAATGTTGATATGTTTTTCTTACTTTTATAAAGGTTACAACTTTCAGCAGTGTGTCTAGTAATATTTATAGGTTATCCTGCATAAGATCTATAAACCTCTCTCTCATGTATATTACGTTTTTGTTGTCATTCTAGTATTGATGAGGACTGGAAAGAATGCCCTGATTATATCACATCAGGAGAAAATAGCTGTTATTTCAACGTGTCCTACACCTCTATTTGGGTACCATATTGTGTTCGGCTTGCCAGTAAAAATCAAGTATTTGATCAAAAATGTTTCAGTGTTGATGAAATAGGTATGCTTCCATTATGTATCTTACCTTTATAAGCTTTCACATTATTCTTACTGTATTTAAATTTTGCCTCTCAGGAAAGTTAGTATCTAAAAATATGGAATATAGGAAGGGATTTGATTTTGTGAGGTCTGTAATGTGATCCACACCAGAAAATATTGCTCAGATTGGAAAAAAACTAAACGGATAAAAGCAAATATGTGTTTTCTTTTTCTGAATACCGGTGGTCTCTCAAATGTGTGCAAGCTCAATTGAGCTTGCCTTTGCTGTCACATTGAGGCTTTTCTAATGGATGCTACATCTCCTTGGCCAGCAAGGATGGTATTGTTAAAACCCTGATTCTGCAAAGCTCTGGAATCAAAACAGTTTTTGTTCCTGAATCAACATTAATCTCCAGAATCAGGATGTTTAGCATTTCTAAGCTAGAATTTCTATTTATGGCAATATGAATTATGACTGTCTGGGACTGTGCAGATGTTACTGCTTGTTCAGAGTGGTGGTGTATGCATATGCAGTTAATTTATTCCTACAAGTGACTTGAATACCCACTGCTTTCTTTTATTAAGCTGAACAAATATAGATCAGTCTTTCAGATACTGTAGTTTTTCAATGTATTTCTATATTAGTTATCAAATATTTGTCTTTCTGTGTTACTCCAATTATTGTTTTTATTTCTGTTCGGAAGTCTAGATTTAAATTTTGATGGAGAATTTATGTCTCAGTCATTTATAATCTGCTATTCAGAAATATAATAGGTAATATATTTTTAGTCTTCTTTATTAGAGCATACCTCTATGAGAGAGTACCTTCTTGTTACCAAACCTGCAGGGATTTTGTCATTGACTTAAATTAGATTTCAATCAGAAAATAAATGGTTAATATGTTTTTTAAGTCCTGAAATCATTTAACAGTGTATAGTCACTTCACATTGAAAACTTCTATTCCAAATACTCTGTTTAAACAGTACTACCTGATCCCCCTGTCCACATTAACTGGACTCTGCTAAATACTAGTCAGACTGGGATCCATGCGGATATCCAGGTAAGATGGGATCCACCACCAACAGCAGATGTTCAGAAGGGATGGATTACTCTGGAGTATGAATTGCAGTACAAAGAAGTTAATGAGACAAAATGGAAGGAGGTATGAAGCAAATATTTATTATACAATAGTATAAGTGCAGGCTTGCACTACTACAGTGCAGCCTTGTTCTTTCTTGCACTTTTGTACCACTATAAAAAACAGATTTATAATTGCTAGTTAGATTATACCTCAATTCTCAAACAATGTGACCATATTTTTTCTGACATTTTTCTAACAAATATTGTGACTTCACGTGTCAAGGTAGTTGTCATGCTGGATAATAAAAAACATGAAACACCTGTGTTAGATTAGAAAGTATAGCAATAGTCAGATACATGCAAGTTTTCTCAAGGATAAATTATTTTTTATGGTTTTCTGAAAATTCAACTATTTGAACAGTGCACGTTTTTTTAGTAGTTCCCAAAGAATATTTTGGTTGGAAAACGTCACCACATCAGTCCAGATTCTTCAGAATCTTTACAGTACATGTGAAGTTTCAATATTTATAATTATCATTTCAGTAGAATTAAAAAGAAGGGGAAAAAGAATAGAAAAGCTTTGAGTTACAATTTAAAGTAATGGCCAGTCTTCGCGAACGAAGAACCGGGGAAGGTCTTTACACCTTCCAGCCTGCGCATTGGATTTT
>JAWMRA010000090.1:55725497-55736827 GCA_035584735.1 Pseudotriccus pelzelni | reverse complement strand
ACGAGCTCCACCTGCCCGGGGAGTGTCCCTGGCTGGAATCGAACCCAGGCCTCAGCGGTGAAGGTCCTGCGATCTAAACACTAGGCCACCAGGGGCTACTTACTTTACTTTACAATTTAAGATTTGATAAAATAAGCAAATACAAATAATTCAACATAGGTAAGATGTACAGATTTCATACCAGGTAGCAAGTGGAAATTAGTGACTATATGGATAGTCTGTGAAAATATAAAGTACATATCCTCCAAATCTTTTACGTTTTCTTTTTGAAAATCACTCAGTTTCTCATGTATTTAGTTTGAGAAGTTAGTTTTTTTCTTCCTTTGCTTTCTTTTAAATATGAACTGAGTTAACGGAAAGAAAGTAGATAATATTGTTACGAATTAGTCTTAGCCTACAAAAGGCAAATTTACCAGTTGAAACATTGTAAAACTGTTTTGCTTGCCTTTGAAAGGCCTTGGCTCCCTCCTCATTTCTGGCATTTCTGGTTGTTCCTAATGTTAGCACTTTCTCTTTAACCTACTCCTGACTAGTAAGTTTACACCTAAACAAGCCTATAATGTCTGTAACTTTTTTCCTAATTGGCATCTGTATTTCCCTCTGTACTGGTTTAAGCTGTACTTACTAGATAGCCTCTATATTTTAGAGCCTATGACATGAGTTATGTTTAGGCAGTTAATTAATACTCCTTAAGAAGCTGAAAATCTGCAGATTTTCTAAAGCAAGTGTCAATACATCCAGCTCTTTAAAAATGCACATTTTTGATGATTTTTTAAAAAACCTTTAGATATCAGTCTTATAAATACCCTAATAAAGCTATGTTCTTGCTCCAGTACCATCAATAATTCCAGAATGCTTTCAGAATAGTTCTTTTCAGGAGAGCAAAGAAGATCTTCTTCTTTCTTCTTTCAGAAAACAGACAAGGAATTGCTGAATACTATACTTGCTTCAGGAAACATACTACTAAAGATTATGTTGTACTTAAGCTGTATATGTTGTACGGTTTTGTGCCTTTCAGTTTAAGAGTACAAACATGGCAAAATTCCCTGAGACACTATCAGAGCACAAAAGACAAATTTCTGAACAAAATTTTAGTCTAGCCTAGGACAATAGCAAATCTCTGAACTACAGCTTTGCAGCAGTACTCCAATCTCACTTCAGTTGCATCCCTTGCTACAAATATCTTCTGTAATGAGTGTGGAAGCAGTAAACAGATAAATGTCTACTTGTACATTATCTAGTTATACATGTCTAGTTATTACTAACTTTTTACACAAAGGATAATCTTTGACTGCCTAAATATACCATAATGCTTTGTACATATAAGAAATACAAAAACTAATTTGTAGTACTTAATATTGTATTAGGTCTCTCCCTTACTAAGCCTTGTTTGTAATTTGTTTACATGTTTTGGGATGATTGTTTGATTTTTCATGTATAGCATTCAATTTTTCAGTACATTTACTAATTGAAAATGGATGTTATTAATTGAAAGAGAACTAAAATTAATTATTGGAGTGTTATAACAGTAAATTATATTGATAAGAGGACTAAAATTATTTTCTGAGAAAACAGAAACAATAAAATCCTAAAAACAATAAAATCTCAACCCTCACATAATGGGTGTTCATGAGACAGAAACAAATGCAACCTGGCTCACAGTTTGAAAAAAATCCATTATTATTACTAGCTTCTTGCTGGGTATCTTTTTTAAATTCTACTTCTTACCTTGAACTGTTGTTTTTTACATTCACTAGACTAAAATTCTCTTGTGTTCTGTCCATGTCTAGTAGTCCTGACTAGCAATAGCTGTACAGACCCTGACTGCTTTATTTCACTAAACAAGGTGTGAAAACACCCATCAGCTGAACAGTAGAGAAGAATGGTGACTTCATAGTGGAGTGTCTATGAATGCCAAAAATATATGTGTGACAGGGAGTCTTGAAAGTCTAATTTTGCTTTAGTTATTATATTTTGGATTGGCTTGGTTCTTGACTTACTAAAAAAACACAACAATCAACCCAGGCCCAGATCCACCTAATATGGGATGAAATTGGTGATCACAGCTCAGTGCTCAGTGAAGAGGGCCGAAACAGGGAGGACTCTGCTGGCTCTCATTATCTTTTGAATTTTTGCTGGAAAAGATTCATTTCATACTGCAGCCAAGTGTACGTAGGGCAGGGATGCATGGAGTATTAACTCCAGAGCTGAATACCATTGAGTCCGTACATTAGTGTGGCTGAGAGACAGGGTTTACTACTCTGAGGGATGAGAAACTCATCTTCCTGCGCTGCACTGGATATGTAGCCAATGTCTCCCTGTGTTGTTCAGGTGCCCAATCCTGTGTTATTCCTTCCCAGGTTATCTCTGAACCTTTTCCTAGTACTGCCCATCTCCCAGTTCTCACCATTTTTCTGTTAAAGTTGTGAAAGCCATTGCCTTGGTTGCTGTGTTGCCTGTTGTGCCTGGGCCAGCCTCTGTCCCTGGTGACTCCATCCCAGTGGGCACTTCTGGTGTCCCAGGGGCTCCAGCTGGCTAATGACAGAATGACTGCTCTGCACTCTGCATTAACTCCCTCTTGCAGGGTCAGATTCGTGAGGCAGTGCAATCACACAGCTCAGCACTGACAGCACATTTGTCACACATTTCTTTGGTATGTCAATCAAGCATCACTCTCTGTACACTGACCTGACTGAACCACATGCAGTAAGTCCAGTGGTCTGATTCCAAGCTCCCCTTCACACCCTTTAAGTGATTTTGCTGTATGCTGTCATGCATTTTTATTAGTTGTCTTTTATCATGTCTCTCCCATATGGCTTTTACTTGATTAAATCCGTGACAAGTGCTATTCATCTATTCAGTTCACGCTGAACTTTTCCCAGTCTATACATCTTGCTCCATCCATGTTTCTTTCACAAAGGCTCTATCTAATTTAGCCTGCATACTGCTTTTTCCAAGTGACATCATTATTTGGGATGCATGTAAACCTACCTGTAAAATTTCAGTGAACTGTTTCTTTGTGGCTTAATAGTCACATTGAATGAAATAAGTATATATTGAATTTCCTTTCAAGTGCTTTCCAACTGGATATTCTTCACATGTTAAAAACCTTTAGGGTGTAGAGCAATGGTTCTCCATGATCTTGTGTTCAACTACAAGCAGAGAAAAGCAGTCTGCCTGAGATCACTGCCTCCTGCAGAATCTGACTGGTTAGCTCTCAGCACACGAGAGTCACCAGGCATCAGAGAACTTCACGGATCATAGCTACAGACTGTCTTAAGTTTAAATTATGTAGCTACAGAGTGTATTGTTGAAGCTTCCTTCAAATTCCTAATGGTTGCTGATTTCCAGGTGATTTTAGTCTTAGCCCATAGTGAGTTTTGCTGGTGTCATCCTTGATTCTGAAGTAAAAATAGAACTTAACATCTGCCACACGGATTTCTATTTTGAGCACATTTTCCATATTTTTGTTGGACTGTTGAAGCCTTAGAGAAGTAATAGAAAAAAAAAATTCACTTATTAAGATTTCTAATGTGATTTCCTACACAGTTTGATATTCAGCAGTATGTGTGTTGCAGTTAATATAGAGGTTTTGAAGACAATAACCTGATTCCAGCTCTCACACAGTCTCCATTATCTCATTTAATATATAGTTGAAGATTTTGAGATCTATGCAGTGTTCTCCAAATAAAACCATCTGTAATATGCAATATGTCTGATTAGAACCATTAACTCTGTAGTGGAGATTGCACTACTTTTAAAACTCATGGGTTATATTAACAACAGTTTTGGCACTTTGCAGTAAGTAATGTTGTGTTATAACAGTAAAAAGGGTTTACAACTTGATAAGATCCGTGAGAAGTGTTCACACCACCTACTTATGGCACGTAACTGGGGGAAGCTGCCTTTCTTCAGTGACTGTACTTATGGAGAGCTTGGATTCTCCCTGAATCACAGCAATGCCTGATGACCAGTAAGTCAAAAGTAAATGGTGTGAATTTTCTCTGAACTCTTCTTGTGATATCCTTACAATTTAGATTAGCAAAAGTGCCTTCGAATTTTCTGAAATCAAGAAGCAATGTAAAATTGCCAGTCAACTCAAACAAATAAATCACAGTTCCTCTGTCTCCACAGTTAAAACCCAGGGTCTCAACAATGGTTCCACTGTACTCTCTGAAGATGGGAAGAGATTATGAGATACGACTCCGATCAAGACAACAAACCTCTGAAAAATTTGGGGAGTTCAGTGAAATCGTTTATGTATCTTTTTCTCAACTGGGCAGCGAATGTGTTCATTCTGAAGGTAAATAAAAGTTTTTTATAACTGTGATTCTTGCCTTTTTGAAGTGTGTGTGTATGTTTGTATTTTTTCTCTTTATCATCAATATTGTATAGTTGAATAGCTAGATTACTCAGCCTACTACATGAAAATAATTTGGTGAGATTGAGAATGTAGAAGTTCTATATGCAAGCTCAGAAGTAAACTCACCAAGACTTTCACAGCTCATCATAGAGCAAAAACACAGCTTTAAGAATCACACATAACTGCTGTTGCACATCTTACAGAGACTAAAATGAAGTTAAATCTCATACTTCATCATTAAAATGAGCACTTCAGTAACAAAGAGAAGAATTGTCACTTCTGCTAAAGTGTTATACTGTTGGCTAAGTTTGTCAGCAGAATTATGTGTTTTTCTGATCATCCTGCTACAATGAAGGAACATGAGTGTTTTTCTGATTCTTGCTTCTGACTTGTACTTGTTTTGAAGTGCTGTTAAAGACAGAAGAAGAAACAGTCATTGGTCACCACATTTTTTCTATTGAAAGAATAAGGCAGTGCCTTCTCCTAAAGTATTCTTGGTTCTGAGCTACTAAACTAACTCTTTAAAATATGAGGTCTTCAGAATGTATTTTAACAAGCTGCTTCACTTCATTTTCCAGGGTAGTAGTGAAGGTGTTAAATAAAACAACCCAAAACTCTTATCTTTCAAAACCTTGCTAGATTATCCTTTTTAACTCTTCCTATTACTAGTTTTGCTTCCTAATTTATAGGAAAAACTAATGTTCTGTACATGTGGCATTATTTTATTAACCCCATCAAGGTTTTTATATTAACAAAGTTTTTATAATAACAAGATTAAAATACTATAAAAATCTAAGGCCGTCCTACAACCAGTTTTCTTCAGTCACTGCAGCTGAGATTCTCCAAGGTGATACATATCCACACATCTCACACAGCAGTAGTGAGCTGATTTGATTGAGAATTTATTTTTGCTTGTTTTGTTTATCACCTTAAGGAACACAGAATGAAACTTTAGGTTTCCATGTATTAAAAATTTAAAGTAGTTACATTCTAATGCAATATTCTTACTTTCTGAAGCAACTGGAAATCTGATGGTCTCACTGGCAGGACAAGGACTTACTGTTTCTCCACTGAAATAGAGACTCGTTTAACACAGACATATCCATATAGACTTGAGTCATGCCTGAAAGCACATCTAGTCAAAATCTAAACTTAGAACACAGGATTCAAACTCACACCTGAATTTTTGATTTCTTTTTTTTCTGAAAGTTCATTCATGATCATGAGTAGAGTTCTAAAGCTTTCTGTTCAGTGTTCTTTTGTCCAAAAAAAAAGGAGTGAAGTTTGTATGAAAAGTTACAACTGGGAACAAATGAGAAAAATCTAAGACTAAAGGCAGTATAAATTTCTTTATGCTTTGTGTTCTACAGTGTCAGCTCAAGTATAATGGAATTGCTAGTATTGGAGAGATAAAACATTTCATTTATCAGAATAGTTCTTCATTCCTACTAAATTGCATTTCTCAATTAATTTCTACATTTTTTTGTAACCGCATGCCAGGTAAACAAAAGGGAGAGTT
The DNA here is from genome assembly GCA_035584735.1 of Pseudotriccus pelzelni. Classification (NCBI taxonomy): domain Eukaryota; kingdom Metazoa; phylum Chordata; class Aves; order Passeriformes; family Tyrannidae; genus Pseudotriccus; species Pseudotriccus pelzelni. Next base: position 55,730,945 of record JAWMRA010000090.1, on the reverse strand, counting down.
TTTTCTCAGTTGATGGTTCACAACATAATGTTCAACCTTTAGAGAAGTAGTATGCTTTTTGACACCGCCATACTCTAGTTTTTTATGAGAGAAAAACAGTTTGCCTATGATTTAGTGTGCTATTAGTAACATTCTGTCAGCTTGGATGAACAAGTGGTATTATATGCAATCAGGACTACTGATAGCATGCTCCAAGTAAGCAGAATGTTCATCATGGCTGGTTTTGCTACAGATATTCTCTTTACTAAGATCTTGTATAGTTTAAAAAATCAGTCTGGCTTTGCTGGGAGCCTCAATGGAGTATGAAAAATATTGAGACCAAAAGCATATTTTTATTTCTTCAGAACATAGAACTTTCACATTTAAGTAACCAAAAATTCCATCAAGTTTTACCACTTTTGGATAGTCAGGTGGTAGAAGAGAAGGTTGAAATTAAAGATGTGACAGAAATGCAGATTCCTGATAACACATTTATGTTCTGTTGTTTCAGAAATTGGGTTTCCGTGGTTTTTAGTTGTTACCTTCGGAGCATGTGGGCTGACCATAACAGTGATCTTAATCGTGCTTTCTAAACAACCAAGGTAGAGAGTTTTTATTTGTCAAATTTTATGTACCTGTAGCATGACAAAAAGGGTTTTTTAATTATTTCAAATCTGAGGGACTAGAAACTATTTTAAATATTGTTGTCCATTCTTACAATCTATATGTACACTGGCATTTGTATGTATGGGGCCTTCTGCAGTGGGAATCTGCTTATGTTGACAGCTCCTCTTCCTCTTGCATTGCAGAACATTTTATTCTATGGTATTCACATAGTTGATTTACTTAGGCTTTGAGGGGTACTGGTTTTTTAGTCCGTTCAAATTTTGTAAATACTAATTTTTACCCACATGCTGTACAAAAGTTTCCTACAGACCTATATCTATATATTTGATTTTATTCTTAGACCATTCCACTAATCTCTATTTCATCAAGCCAAGGCAAAGAACTTGAGTCCTAGGGGAATATTTGGTCTCTGTGGATAGACAGCAGCTCCTATAAATAACAGGAATAAAATGAAACAAAGCACAGAATTGTGTTGTTTGTGAAAATTATAAAATTGTAGCATTTGTAAAAACTAAACAATGAAACATATAAAAATGACAGTATGGTCTTAAAGTGAATTAGTCCTGTAATATGTGTGTTCAGGGATAGGTTTTGGCAGAATTCAGCTTGGATGTCATACCAGTACTGTTCTAAACTATGAAACAACACCATGGTCAAGACCAGTGCACACATGCCTGTTGTCAGTGCTTTGGATATACATTTTGAAAGTGGGTGGTTTGCATATGGGACAAATCATTGAAATTAAAAGAATGTCATGCAGCTGAAACAGATCTAAAAAAATAATTTAGGCAGCAGAACTCTGCTTTGGTGGAGTTTAATTTCAGGAACCCACTCCCTTCAATATCATCCAAATCCCAGATTTAAGAGCAAGGCTCCTGATCCAATTCATGCCAAAAGCTTGATATGTCAGAATGGGGCAAAAACAACTCACATGTGGGACCAGAAACTCACTAAGGTCAGCACACTGAGCAAGGAGTGGCTTGGTCACAGGAGATTCTGAGGGCTGAAGTGTGTGTCTCTAATCAGAGTTTATAAATATCTTCCATGCTAATTATGACTGCTGAAGGAGGCTTTTCTGCACTGAGGACCCTTCATGCAGAATGTTTTTCTGAACTTGTGAGTCTGCACTCTTTTGTTCAAAGTAGAGCACATGGTAGTGGAATAGCAATGTATTCAGCAGAGAAGCCGGATGTGTAAGCTTTCCATAATGCAAAGTATCCACTCAGTTTCCTCCTGATTCTGAAAAGATACCACAACATATTTTCCTGAGTTCTGATCTCACAGGATCTGAACGAGGCTCTCTAGAACAGATGCCTTAGGTTTAGGTCATTAGAATTGAGAGATGAAAGCTTGAATTATGCCAGGCTAAGAAAGAAGCAGAGAGTATTTCTCCCTGCTGAATGATTTCTCCAGGCAGCAAGTGGTAAAATCCTTTGTCTGCTTCATTAGAAGCAGTGGCCATTCCTGTCAGAATAGCTGATTTGTGGATTTGACTGTAAGCACAAGTCTTAAACTAATAGCCCAGCCAGTGCACATAAAACACTGCCCCTCCAGGGATTAGGTGGAAAATGACTGCATTTCTGGCTCTCATTAGGCTTGTTAGGCAGAACATTGAGGGTCTGCCCAAAATCGAAAAGCAACTGGGGAATTTGGAGCTGCCATTGTTAAGCCAAAGGTGCGTAAATTTCTCTCTAGCACTTTTCAAGACTCCTGTGATTCTCTCTGGACCTCACCAAGATCACTAACAATGCAGCAGAACTAATAATATGGACTTGTATCTACCATTCCCACAGCTCACATTCTAAAATAGGCAAGTAACCCAGTATAAAAAGAATGTTGATTTTGTTTTTGAGAACTACAGTTTGTCTGTTTGCAAAGGAAACAGGGAGGTAAAATGGAAGGGATAGGCATGACCTGCTATTGTTGGATTATTATTAATGGAAAATCATCCTCCTATGAGGGTGTTGTTTCTTTTGGGGGGTGAGTTTTGTCTCCTTGAAGAATGAGGAGTGTGCTATATGAAGGATTAGAATAATATATATTTCCACAGCATCCAAATGCATAAGCAAGATACTAGTCCTTTCGCTACAAGGATAAAACCCTGCCTTTATTTCTTGTTCAGAAAACAGACATGTCATAGAAATAGCAAAATACTAGCTTAAGTTTTTGTAGTTGTTTTTCTGCTTTATTTATTAGTATTAAAGTAATTCACTTTTTACACGAATTCCTATTTTCTGTTCTCCTATTCAAATTTATTGGGCTTATGCAAGGCTGCTCTGTTCCTGGAAAAAAATTTGGGGAAAGTCACTGCATACGGAGGGTTGTGTCAGGTTCCATTGAAAAGTATGTGAAAAGGAAAACTATCCACAGAGCTCTATATAGCACTGAATTATCAAAGATCAGACTCCAAAGCGGATTCCCTCATAAATGTAATTTCAACAAGGAAGTGTGTAGAAAATTTGTTTCTTAATTTGCAAAGAAAAAAAACAATAATTCTTTTCATTAGGAGTATTTGAAATTGAATTTTCAAGCATTTAGGTTTTGCAGTAATTAAGTATAAACACAATTTAAACCTGTCTTCTTTCTAACTTCCTCAGAAAAGGACCGCTGAGAACTAAAAGCCGTAATTTTTTTTTTCCAGGTTAAAAATGCTTATTTTTCCTCCTGTGCCAGTTCCAAAGATTAAAGGGATTGACCCAGACCTGTTGAAGGTAATACTGAGCTCTAAAATCTTTTGTGAGAGTGGGACTAATTGTAATAATAGCAGATAACAGTTGTTGTCCCAGGCAGAAAAATTTTGTAGCAGAAAATTTTGACATGGGGTAAATTGCCACATAATTACTTTGCATAAAATAATGTTAAAGCCCTTTTTAATTATAACATTAGCTACAGTTACCTTGACATAAGTTAATATCATAAAAAGTAGAAGCATTTTTTTTATTTCCCTTATAAAAATTTTTGTATTGCTTTATAGAAGGGAAAACTAGATGAAGTGAACTCCATCTTAGCCAGCCATGGTGACTACAAGACAAAGCTATACAATGATGACTTGTGGGTTGAGTTTATTGAGTTGGACATAGAAGACCCTGATGAAAAGAACAGAGTCTCAGATACCGACAGGCTCCTGAGTGAAGATCACCTGAAATCTCACAGTTGCTTGGGAGCAAAAGATGATGATTCTGGACGGGCCAGTTGTTGTGAACCAGATATTCCAGAGACAGACTTCAGTGCAAGCGACACATGTGATGCCATCTCTGATAGCGATCAGTTCAAAAAGGGTAGTGAGAAAGAAGAGGATCTCTTGTGCCTTGATAGAAAAGATGAGGATGAGTCACTTGCAAGCCTTGCCAACACAGACACCGAACACCAGCATATGAATACTCAGTCTGAAAACATCCAGCTGTGGCCACCCTTTGCAGACAGCGCTGACTCACCTCGCCCATCGGTCCATCCCCAGATAAGTAACCAGAATTCATTGACAAATACTGACTTTTATGCGCAAGTGAGTGATATTACTCCAGCAGGCAGGGTTGTACTTTCACCAGGGCAGAAATCTAAGGTGGGGAGAGCACAGCGTGAAGGTTGCACAGAACAAAACTTCACCATGGACAACACCTATTTCTGTGAAGCAGATGTGAAAAAATGTATTGCTGTGACTTCCCACGAAGAGGACGAGCCACGTGGTCAGGAGCAAAGCTGTAATGAAGACGCCTACTTCACCACAGAGAGCCTTACCACTACTGGTGTCAATCTTGGAGCTTCAACATCAGAAACCCTAAGTTCAGAGATACCAGTCCCAGACTACACGTCCATTCATATTGTTCACTCTCCACAAGGCCTTGTGCTCAATGCAACTGCACTGCCGGTGCCAGACAAGGAATTCAACATGTCATGTGGTTACGTGAGCACAGACCAGCTGAACAAAATCATGCCGTAGCTCTTTTTTGACTCAGTGTGTGCAGTATTTCACAGCAGAGTCAGTTTGGGCTTATATGCTGAAACCAAAATGAAGTCTAAAAGTTTCTTGTGGCTCCTATGATTTTATCTGAAATGTTGCAACATGAAATATACATCAAAATATTCCTATTGTGTTCTGTAAATATTATCTATGAATTTGTCTTGAGGCTGTTTTGTCTTGTTCTTGTGGTTGTTGATTTTTGTGATACTAAACATTGAAATTACTATGTTTAATATACAGTGCATTTTGATAAAGCTAAAAATCAGGTGATTTAAAGTCTAAGAATTTAGAAAAACTGTGCTGTTGGCAGAGATCTTTATATCAATAATTGGGAATTGATCATATATAGGTGACAAACCAGAAGTAGCTTGACTAAATAACACATCTATTTTGATTTATATAAATTAATACAATATATTTTAATATTTTAGTCATAAAAACATAAATATTTTCTATTACCCTACACACTGTAGTTAAATTATGATGACCCATTTAAGGAATGTAATTGCTGCAGTCTTAAAAAGGAGTTTTCTGGTTTTTAGAAGTTTTGTTTGCAACTAAAAGAAAAACTTTTTACACAGCCATTTTATACCTCCAAAGAAACCTAAGAGAAATTTTGAAATATTGTAGAATCTTAAAGGAATGGATTCTATTACTTTCTTATGGTAGCTAGTATAGAAATATACATGCAATTTAAAGTTCTGTATAAAACTTTAAAATATACAAAATATTTGGGCAAATTATTCTGTTCTTCATCAGATTCTAGTTAATGCTAATAAAAATATACTTTTTATAAGCAGCATTTTGTTGACCACAGTATTAAACACTGTGCAACTATACTTTCATTGAACATTTTTGAGAATACGTGAATAAGCTCTGATGAC
>JAWMRA010000090.1:55668322-55693095 GCA_035584735.1 Pseudotriccus pelzelni | reverse complement strand
GCCAGTTCCTAACCCAGCACAGAGTGCCCCTGTCCAAGCCATGGGCTGCAGCTTTTCCAGGAGTGTGCTGTGGGAGACGATGTCAAAGGCTTTGCTGAAGTCCAGACAGACACATCCACAGCCTTCCCCTCATCCACCAGGCGGGTCAGCTGATCATAAAATGAGATCAGGTTGGTCAGACAGGACCTGCTGGTTAAATGGCTCAGCAACAATGGAGTGAGAAGACAGTGATGGTGACAGGACCAGAGAAGTCACTAAGGGGAAATGTGGGAAATTGCCACCAGAAAGTTGTCGGAGCATGGACTCTTGTCTCAGGGTTGTATCACAGTCCTCTCCTAACATTCCACACAGCCAGAAGCTTTACTGCACTATTTGCAGCTGTTCAGCAGTAAGACTTACCTCTCAGAGACTCTCTGACCCTTCTGACCCCTCCCTCTCCAAGTTTTCCTATTTTCCTTGCTTAACAACTGGGCTTGGACTTTCAGCAAGAATGAGTGAGCAGAGCAGAACCACAATCCCACAGGAACCACTGGCAGAGCTCCAGGGGTCAGGCTCTGCAGCCCCAGTTGAGGCACGGCCAGCACCAGAGACATGATTCCACTAAACTGCACAAGTGCCTGTCACTGGTGTGACAAAGGCCGACAGAAATGGGAAGCAGGTTTAAAAGCAACTCCAGGGCCAGGCCAAAGTAAATTCTGAAACTATGAACTTTGAATTTTGGCTATGGGATGGGAGGGAGCTGCACACAGTGTGCAGGGAGCTGCACACTAAACTCCCAGAGCACAGCATAGGACAATGGCACAGCTCTCTGCTCACACAGCCAGAGACACAAAATACAGCTGCTCCTCATGGAACCAGGGAGAGGAGCTGATCCAGACCTTCTCAGGACAGGACATGGACTGCTGTTCTCTAGAAAGTACAACAGCATTGATGCTTAGGGAAAAGTGATTTAACTCAGAGAAGCAATGTCAAGGTCCAAAATTAAGAGTCCCATTCACACAACTCTTTGGAAAAGAAAGCAGAAGTGTAATCCAGTAATCCAATTATATCATCATTTTAATCTGATTTTGATATATTTTCTCCAGAAGCCACTTACGGACCATCCTGAAATATTTATTTCTACAAAAATGATGACCTACTGTAAAACACTATTGAGTCTGCTCATTAAAAATAAGTACTTTAGATAATTTCATACTTGACCATAAGACATATACAGCAGTCACTTACTACTTTAAATTCTTCTTGAACATATTGATAATTGGCTCTCAAAACTCCCCCTGAAATACAACAGTTCTTACCAAAAGGGCCCTGTAAAATGTCTACATGACTAGACAATAGGATGGCAGACAGAAAAGCTGAGCTCTGGATTACATATTATATAACTAAAAATATTACAACGTTACCTTGCATCACTTAGGAAAAAAACAAGCCTTCAAGTGCTTAAAAAATGTTACCAATAACTTAAATGATAGCAAGAGAGTGATTACTGCTAAAAGAAACTAAAAAATTCTGGACAGGCAGAGTGAAAGAAAAGATGACAGAATAGCCTTGAAATACAATTAGTTTTGAAACTCTAATACAAAAGTGTGGACTATCACCTTGTCCTAAATAGCAGCATTTTCACCACCTCTTCACAACCCTACAGTTCCATAAGTGTTTCACACTCCTTCCACTGCTCTTTGCTTCAGGAGGACACAAAAGTCGTCTGATCACGCTTGTGCTAACTGACAGGAACACAAAACATTCTCATTTTGAACAGCAGAAGCTTCAGAGCACAAAGCACTTTTCTCTGTCTCTCTTATAATATTTTGCAAAGGCTTCCCACCTACCAGATCTTGCAGTGAAGTCATAACCATTGTGTTTCTGTCAAATTGCTGCCTACTGTCATTAACACTCACCATTACAACACCTCTCTAGGGTCAAGTTGATGGAGAAAAAACTTTGGTAGAATATATCCTGTTCAAAGACACATCTTCCGAAGCAGCTGAAGTAGCAGCCTAAATTCAACCTGAACACAGTCAAGCTCAATGCTTAACAATATTTCCCAACCATTTTAATCATCTCCCTTTCCCTTATGCTGTACCTGAGCAAAAATCTATACGTCATTTTTAGTTCCATGTATTTGAAATACCACTGGCCCTCAAAACATTCAAAGTTATCTGGATCACACACATGCACATGCAAAAAATTTAATGCTTTGTCCAAGAAAGAAAAGCGTTTCCTAGGTGAGGCTGTTTAATTAAAAATTAAAAGCAGATGGCTGAAATACAACATAGTTCTGGAAAGAATCTTGGATTCAAGTTAATTACTTTTTTAGAGGATTAAAGAGAAACCAAAAACAAAGCTAAATGCTGCAGGATGTATCAACCACAGAAAATCCACCACGGTTAGAAAGACAAGGAGCTACTGGAGAGGATCCAGCAGAGGCCACAGAGGTGATGAGGGGTCTGGGGCATCTCCCTGATGAGCAGAGACTGCAGGAACTGGGCCTGGTTAGTCTGCAGAGGAGAAGACTGAGAGGGCATCCCATCAATCCACACAAATATCCCCAAAGGGGTGTCAGAGGATGGTCCCAGACTCTGTTCAGTGGTGCCCAGTGACAGCACAAGCAGCAAAGGCCATAAACTCAAACACAACAAGCTCCCTCTCAACCTGAGGCAGAACTTCTTTCCAAGGAGGTGCCAGAGCCTGGAACAGCTGCCCAGGGAGGGTGTGGAGTCTCCCTTTCTGGAGTCATCCCAAATCCACCTGGACATGTCCCTGTGTCACCTGCTCCAGGGGATCCTCCCTGGGCAGGGGGTTGGGCTGGGTGGTTTCCAGAGATCCCTTCAACCCCCAATATCCTGGGATTCTGTGAACTTCAAGAAACATATCAGATGTTGAGTAATTTCCCTCAGTTGCTATATATCTGTGAATTGAATCTGTCTAAACACACATCTTCAAGCTATGAAAAAAGGCATTGCTAGCCCTATATATTCATTTCTATTTAGACAGTTCACTTTCAAGGTTCACTTCTTCCAAGCTCAAAAAAATATCCCACTGCACAGAACATTAAGCAAAGGTGGGTGAAAGCCAGCATGGATATAAAGGCCAACAGGATGTGCGCTGCAAAGGCATGTGGAATGACATACCTGTGGTACCAGGCACTTCTTTTGCATAGAAGTCAGTAATCAGCTGGAAAGCGTGGATGTATTCAAAACTGAGGTTTTGCATCCTTTCTACCCTAATTCTGTCATCCTGTAACCTGCAAAGAAAAAACATGACTTTCAGTTTGTTATGATCCCTTCACGAAGAATACTGAAGGTTACAATTGTGCGCTTTCCTTTGTCTTTCCTTTGTTAAGAATTAAATGGGTAAAGAATGAAGAGATGAGCCATTAATGTAAGCGGGTTGAGAACATTTCTAAGGGTGCTGTTTTAAAATGATCCTTCTAACCATTGTAAAACTGCAAATAACAAGAACACAAACAGCAACAGTGAACAAGCCCAAAAGAGATTGCAGGAGGTTGTCTAGTATACAAACACGATTTCACTAGTCATAACAAGTATTTGCCTTCCCTGTTTTTAAAGATTTACATTGATCAAACAGTTAAGCAATGCTCCTGTGCTAACTATTACCATATTTAATTATCCTTTACATTTAAAGATTTTGTTCCATGTGGTAAAACTTGTCATGTGAATTTACTTGCATTTTTCCTGTATGCAGCTTAAATAAAGTATTCTGTCCTTTATTTCCTAACTATTTTAAGACCTTTCCTTACGCTAAAGGACTGAATTTCTCTCAGTCCTTTAGCACTCCAGGCTGTCAAGGATGATTTTACTGGCAACCTAGTCCAGCCAACATGTCAGCAGTTCCTCCCAGTTTAACAGTGCCAGCAAACTCTATAAGATGCAACTTTTCTACACTGGCTGCTCTTCCTAACTGCTCACTGAAATTAAGATTGGATGCTGCATTATCAATTCACTTTGTACAGCTGTTAATACAAAATTAAACAGATACAGTGATTAAAAAGAAAATTAACAAAAGGGGGCACAGTGTCTCTGCCACCTGTGAGCACAATCACACAGCTACGGAATAAGCACTGAAGCAGCAGCCAGTAGAAAACTGCCAGTAAAAGACATATATAAAACCTACTTGGCCTCAGAGTATCCACTCTCAAACCACCCTGTGGGACGTCAATTAACCAAGTACTTTGAGCAGATTGGAATCATGCCAATGAGAAGGATTGTGTAGGTATTATAGGATGGAAGTTAATCAATACCCTTTTTGCAGGGCTTTCCGACCTCACAGGAACAAACAAGAAGACAGATTTTCTGCATTACATTCTGCATATTCCCACCTGGAAGGATTAATACATCTCTGAGGCTCGACTGATAAATAGGAGAGTTAACGTCCACCACATATGTCAACCTGAGTCTTAGAGGTCTGACTTTTCTCAGTGCATCCCAGATGATCCTTCCAGTGCCTTAGTTTTAACTGACTGATCCAATTAAGTTTTCAGTCTTTATACCCTCTGGGATTCCCCTTTCCCCAGCCCTTCTCAGAAGGAGCAAACATTTTAAATCAAGCGAAAAAAGAATTGGCCCATGTTCCTCAACATCCAGTAACAATCAGATGTTTTCTTGCTTATGTTTCTTCACTTCAACCCCCACCAATAATCTGCTCTAACATATTCCTCCCTGTTGCTAAATTAGCATGTGTCCTCACTACAGCCACTTGAAAAAAACACCACTTCAGCACTAAACTATTTATAATGTGCTGTATGGTACCTGGAGGCGAGGACAAACCTTTGGATCACCCTTAAAAGACAGCAAGGCTTTTCTGTGGACCATGTCTGAGTAGGGACCTGGAGAAATCTTCCTAAAACAGGATTTTATTTTTCATTTCTATCTCTTTATGTTTTAACAGCACTGACTTCAGAAAAGCAAGGCTTAATAAGGTCTGCAGAACTTATTTTTAAAACCAAAGTCAAACAGAGGAGGATCTGGGGAAGTATCTCACAGGATGGTTCATGCCACGCCAGTCTGTTCACAAAGTAATGCTTAAAAATTAATTGGTGTAATTTCTTTAATTCCTTTGTGGTTTTCTTCTATTTCATAACCAAATTTATCCTACTCCTTAGCATCAACTTTGGAAAAGCATAGTTACAACAATAAACAATATAACTTGAGCGACCTCTTATAGTAGTATTTCTGTTCGTCAGCTATATCAGTGGGAAATAGCTGAAGTTAGAATTAAACAACTCAATGATCTGCAAAAACTTCACATGTTTTCATATTTATATTCTATATATGTCAACATCAAATAAATAGGACACTTCTATCTGAAAGTTTGCATGTGATATTCTAAATAAAGTTTAAAAATAGGAATTTATAGATCCAACATGAGGAAAAATCTGAATTTTTATCAAGATGTATGAAAATAAAATTTTCTGCAGAAGGTTTTCATGTCTGTCCTTTGTGTCGTCAGATGATCACCCAAAGGCCATTTTCCTGATTATAGTCAAGATGAGATGTTGATGCTTATTTAATCTCTCCAGCTACCAATGCCTATTTAAATCAGAAGTCAATTTACCATCAACTTTTGTAAACATCATTCTTGTCAGAACATCTACAATGAACTGCAGCTCAACTCATATTTTACTGATATCCTTTCTAGCAGTCTGAGAACAAGCAAACCCCACAATCCCATGACACCAACAGGGTTGGTCAGGGAGGAAACTCAGTTTCTCAAAGTTTTTCTACTTCCTTTGCCCAATTTCTCCTGCAACCACCCTTATCTGGATACTGAGTGAACAGAGAAGTTTCAGGGTTTCCAGCTCTCAGCTGATGGTACAAATGAACTCACAGAGCTCCTCATTAAAATTGGATTTGATGTAGAACTGTCTCCCCTGACAAGGTGAGTTACAGAAGTTGCTCCAAAGGATTATTACTAGACAGAGTTAAGAACATGAAAGCAGTGTGTCCATAAACAGATGCAAAAAGATCCTAAAACACACACATTTACACACTTTTGTGTACATAATGTAATGTGTACATTCTAACCTATGATATGCTGTTCTATGATTCTGTTACCGGAGGGACTAATTTATCTATCACCCTGCTGGGAAAGTGAAAAAGGACCAACACTGCTGCGTTTAATCCCTCTATTTATCTGACAACTTGATGTATCCAGTTAAACACCCATTGCTTACAAAGTGCTGCAGCAAAGATATTTTAAAGAGATCACTCAATTTGTGGGAGGGAAGAGGAATCTCTTAAGAAAAGCATTTAGAAGAAATGCTAGAATCTAAAAGAAAACAACATAAATAAAACTAATTTACAGAAACTGACTCCAGATATTTAAAAACTAATACAATCTTTTATTAGGAATGAGCTTGCATTAAGCACAAGAGCTAACTGCAGCATTCTAAATAAAATAGGAGTCGCTTCAGTACTGGTCTACGATGCATAATTAAACAGGCATAAACCTCAGAAAGTCTTCCTAAGGAATAAAAATAAATCCAGAATTCTACCTTTCAACTACTATCCTGCTGTGCCCATTCTGTTTCAGGACTACTCAAATGCAGGAGTGCAGGCATCAAAACGTTACTATACAGCCCTGTATCAGTAAGGATACAAGGACACGATACAGAATTTGGGAAGCTCTCTGCTCCTAAAATTTAGTGTGACATTTTTACTTCTGATGCAAAGCACAGACCTGTGAAGCGCAAATCATTTATTTAGTTTTTCCTATACAATTTGTTCCAACTGCTCCTTTCTCTGCTGGGATGACCAGTCTGTCACTACAGGAAAAAAAAAGCCTACACTGCCCAGCAGGGCAAGGCAACTCGAATGCATTCATCGTTTCAGAAATACAAGCACATCGTGTCATTTTCCCTTATTAACATGCTTAGCAGAAACTTCATTTCCTTTACTTGTCATCATTATGTTACCTTTGTTATACAATTGCTTCTAGCTCAGGTTTGAATTTGTCTGTGGGAACTGGAGAGCAATCATCCTTCCTTTTTTGGGACATCTTGGCATGAAACTCCAGTAACTTCTCTGGCACAGCCTCAATGACATTTTCAAGCAGTTGTTCTTTTGGCACTAAACACATACATTTTTATAAGCACAGCTTTTGTCTCCTGTCAGAGTAAAGTACTTTCCCACATTTGCTTTGGGCAACCTTTGGATACCAGAGATGGAGACACTGTTGTTGCAAGAAAACAGCAGCATAGTCACCCCCTCTGAGTATGTGATATAAATCTATGCTGTCCAAAAAAATCAAACAGCAATTACCACACAGATGTTATTAATATATCATATACAACACATTACCCAACAGGACCTACAGCTTTTCACATATCCCATCCTAAAATCCTTTTTTGAGGTGAGAGTTGCTTCATGCTTTTAGCATCACTGACACCCTCTAACATATATACATGCATACATATATGTTACATACAAATATATACACACAGAGAAAAAACTTGCTTTCCTTTTTCTATCCAAACTTCAAACATTTCTCAATATCTTGATTTTCTCAGGAAGAACTGCAGCTGGAAAGAACTCCAATCATATCAACAAGCCTAGAGTCTGGGTCCAAGGAATTTGAAGAAAACATTCCTGTAGCTTTAGGAACTCAGAGAGAGGAGCTGCCAAGGAAATGGAGCAGAGGCTGTCAGAAAAGCAAAGGGCAGAGGGTTGTGTAGGTACTGTATGACACTGCATCCCTTCTGTGGGGACAGAATTAGGTAGTACAGGACAAAACACAGACAGTTGTGCTGGAGCAGCTTCTGCATCCATAAATAGACACAAATCTTCCGGCTCCTTCCATCTGCCTGTCCAAAGAAAAGGATGAGACGAACTGTACTTGTGTCTTGGAAAACCTAGTAGAAAAGACCAAGAATTGCTAAGAAAATATTTCTAAGCACCCAGCAGAAAGCAGAATGAGCAATAGTCAGTGTGGAATTGTTAAAAAAAAGAAAATTCCATTAAATCAAATTTCCCTCAATTGCAGAGGAACATATTCTGTGGACAGAGACTAAGCAGAATTCCTATGTGCCTGATTTCAGTGAGGTTATTTTATACCTTTTCACATGTTCTCATAGCTGATCTACAGAAGCATGATTTACACGGAAGTGCTCATTTCAGAATGAGTACAAAACCAGCTGGAGCATAATACTCAGAATGGTACCGGAGTGCACTGCCAAAATAAAAGTATGTGTTTTGCAAAGCTCCATAAAGCTCAACTGTGCCTGGCACACTCAGTGTTCTTCGGTGACCACTCAGGCACTGCAAGAGGGCACAACTCCAGTCCACTTGCACAGGGTATGAAGCTGAAGTGGGTCCAAGAGCTTTAGAAAACCAGAACTGAGCTCAAAACGGAGTAGAAAAATTACTTAAAAGTTACATGTTTTGTCTGTCTTATGTGACTGTGAACAAACAACACATAAATGAAGCTGTAACCTCTAACACAGTAGCTCTTTCCACTAAACATCTCTTCTTGCAGGGCTTCAAGCAAATTAAACAAGGAAAAAACCAACACCACCACAGATGAAAAAAAACCAAACCTCAACAAACAAAAAAACAAACAAAACCCAAGAAAAACCAAACAAAAAAAAAAACTCAAAATACAGTAACACCCTGCCTAATATCTGCCATACTGCATAAACATCAATGAAATAATGCTCCCCCCAGTTACACTCCACCATGGAAAATAACTATTTCTTAATTAAAGTGTGAGTGAGGAGAGTGAGGACACAGATCCAGTCATTTGCTCATTGACAGCCTGGGATTACCCTTGTGGGTAAATGCAAGTATTTCCAAAATCCCAAACAGTTACAAAGATGAAAAATGCACAGCTGACAGAAACAAATGAAACTCCAAATTTATGCTGCATATCCTAAAATCAGGTGGAACAACCCACCTCCCTTTCTCTGCACTGAGCTGGCAGGCTATGAAACACATAAGCACCAAATTGTGCATTTAGGATCACTTTTTAATTCTGTACTACCCTCTCTCCCTTTTTTTTCCTCAAGGCTGGATCATTTCATACCACTATGTTGCCCAAGCTTTTGCTAACTACTAATTAAAATGTTAATTATCTGTGTTCTTTCCCACCAGACAGGGTCATCTTCTGTATTTTCTTCTAACATGGGGTCTTAAACTTCATACAGCAATGTACAGTTGGACAAGTATATTTTATAAAAAGGGGATAAATACTCATTTAACTCAACAGCAGCTCTTTACTATTGTGTCTGGTCTTGATTACTTTGCAGCTGCAGCTCTGTGCATGTCTACAGCAATGCATTTACTGACTGTCAAGGTTACACTCTTATTCCCCCCTGTTCCCATTCCTTCTGCTGCTTATTCCCACTCCTTCCTCTGCAATGCCTGCAGAGCTTTTCTGACCCTACACCAAGCAATTGAAGCATTCTAGGACAGAAAAAATTCATGGTGGGGAGAAAAAAATAAAATTTTTTGCTGACTTAACTTCGAATCATAGAATCATAGAACCAACTAGGATGGAAAAGACCTCTGAGATTACCACCCTTGATCCAACACCACTGTGGTTACCAGACCATGGCACTGAGTGCCACATCCAGTCTCATCTTAAATACCTCCTGGGATGGAGAAGCCACCACCTCCCTGGGCAGCCAGAACTGGACACAGCACTCCAAGTGTGGCCTCACCAGTGCTGAGTACAGGGGAAGGATCACTGCCCTGCTCCTGCTGGCCACACTGTTCCCGATCCAGGCCAGGATGCCATTGGCCTTGGCCACCTGGGCACACTGCTGGCTCATGTTCAGCCTCCTGTCAATCCAAACTCTCAGGACCCGGCACTTGGCCTTGTTGAACCTCGTCCTGTCGGAATCAGCCCAACTCTCCAGTCTGTCCAGGTCCCTCTGAAGAGCCCTCCTGCATTCTAGCCGAGTGACAGTTCCCCCCCCCAACTTGGTGTCATCTGCAAATGACAATATACACATATATGACTCCTGAACACAGGCTGGAAAAGCACATTAAAGTCACATGTTTTGATTTGTCTTTTCCTCTACAGATCTTATGTAAGAAATGAGTGATCACAGATCTCTGTTTCAGTTGATCTAGCCATGTTAGAGAATTGTGATGTTTCTTGGCTTCAGTGTCTTTGCTGTCTTAATCATCTGTTTTAACTGAAGCATAATCTTGAGGAACTGTTTCTGCTGGGTTTGGGTGTGATTTGGGTTTCATTATTACCAAGTGGATCACACTAATACGTTGTAAATATAATTTGGAGAAGACGATCTGTCAGTCAGTACTAAGTCACGAGATAAAGAATGTTATCCAGTGGCACGGAACCCTCCTGCTGAGAGTGAAGCTGGTCACTAGGTCACACATTGCAGCTGCAGTGGTGGCATTTACGGCAGCCAGAGTTCACTGAGTGCATTGTGGTAGGGCACACACAGTATCCTCAGCTGGGTAACAAAAACTCGGAAGACATTTATGCTTACCTGGAAGCCTGCAGCAGGCACAATAATCAGCTGGCCTGGAGGAGAGCCACCACCGTCACTGTGCCTCTGGAGTTCAGCATGGGGTCCTCCTCCCCAATACGCCATTCTGGGGGCTCCTGGCAGTTCTGGACCTCAGTCCCTCCTCCTGGGAGGAGGCAGAGAGCCAGAACTAGCCCCAGCCCTGCCCACATGGCTAGGCTTTTCCTGAGAAGAGAGAAAATAAAAATGAGATCAATACCTAAAGTTCAGACTCGGAAATTCCCATAAGAAAACACAGCAGCATTTTGGCTCCATTCAGTCCAAAAAAGAAAAAAATCAAACCTTCAAGAATAAACTTGAGCTACTTTGTTTACTGCTCAATGTCTTTGATTTTGCAGTGGAGTTCCCCTATAGTAAATAGGCAGGCGGTTTTGCTTGTTTGGGGGTTTTTGTTGGTTTTTATCTGCCTGCTGTTATTGTTGTTGGGGGGATTATTATTGCATTTGAACAGCTGAAAATAACCATTCAGAATAATTGGATTTTCTCTTAATACTACTAATCAGACTAAGTTATTTCTTCCTCTTAGTAATTTCTTCTTGACTATTTTTACCACTTCAGTTATTTTAAAGTGGCCTGTTTCTTGTTTTCAGAAATCAGTTGTGCTGAGACAGTTTACAGTAGTAAGAATCTAGATCAGTTCACTCCAGATTTCAGGGTAATTCCACTGACTTAAAAGTACATGCACCAACACTGTATTCTGGTACTCAGCAAGTACTACAGTACCTTGCAGAAAATAATAAAAAAAGATTTTAAGAGTTTTCCAAGTCTTTCTGGAGTATTTGGATCCCATTGTGAAAATCTCTTAAAAAGACAGGCACTAGAAACAATTTTGCAAAAACAGGAAATGAGGACTGAATTTCAGGATTCCTCAGATCTTACAAAATCTTGTATCCACACTTAGTCTTTTTAATGTTTATGAAAACAAAAGCACATGAGAAATTCTGTAATTACCTTTTCCTTTTATTCTGTTAACATCACAATTTTGGCTTGAAATTTTCAGAAAATACTCATTATCAAGAAATACATAAGGTTATAAAGCTGCTTTCCAACATGTTGTGGAATTGTATAACTTCACCACTTACATCAAAGTCTCACAGCGAACACAGAATGGTTTGGAAACAACAAGGTCTGATAAATAACATGTGTTTCATCAATCTTGTCATATGTTAAGAAAATTAAAACATTTTAATAATTGATCTTTTAAAACAAGAGCTAGCTGCTGCATTTGTGAAATCCAGCTGTCCCTAATGTCTTTTTTGCAGTTCTACCAAAAGCATTTCAGGCAAAGTACTTTAAAGACTAAACTGTGGTCCAATAGATACCAATAGAGCACTTTTTTTCACTCTTTCCACATATCAGGAAAATCTCCTGCCTTTGCATCCATTATGCACAGACGGAACTCTTAGGACATTTTGAGATCCTTCTACGCCTTTATAGTAGCCTCCTGCAGGACTGGCATACAGTGCCCAGCAACAGCTGTCTCACTCTGTGAACCACAGGAGAGCTATGCTCTGCATTATACTTCTCTTCACATTTCAACTCTATAGTTTGTTTCCAATGGAAATTTCCACAGTCAGCCTTTTCAGCCAAAGAAACAAGCAGACACCCTGCCAAATCTTAAGTCATGAAGCTCTTTCACAGCAAAAGCCAGCACACTTACCCTTTTCCTCCTCCCCCTTCTTGGCAGCTCCGCCTGGCTCTGCTGCAGAAGAAAACAGAGTGGGGAAAAGGGCTGTGGTATTTATATGGCTCTTGTTTATCTCACTTTGCAGCTACGGTTCAAAGTTCAGGGAGCTTTTTCTGATCAACC
This sequence comes from Pseudotriccus pelzelni, assembly GCA_035584735.1. Classification (NCBI taxonomy): domain Eukaryota; kingdom Metazoa; phylum Chordata; class Aves; order Passeriformes; family Tyrannidae; genus Pseudotriccus; species Pseudotriccus pelzelni. The sequence continues at coordinate 55,680,772 of JAWMRA010000090.1, read as the reverse complement.
TTGCAAGCGAAGAAAATCCCTTTAGCAAAAAGAGCCAAAATATTTCTCCATTAACTAATTCCAAGTGGAAAGCACTTATGGTACATAATGGCGAAGTACTTTTAATGTAATGATTTCAGATATTGTGTTATGCATTTTTTCATTCACCCCAGTGAGCTAGAGGTAGTGGTACAGTCAGGGGAGGGGGATGGGCCAAAGAGTCATTATTTTCTGAGCACAGTGGTAACCACAGTGAGGGGGGAAGGTACTTCTCTATTTATAAAAACGCTGAGCTAGCAGGTTTTTTCTCATGTGCTTTATCTGGTATTTGCCTTAGAGAATGGTGTGCTCTGTCTAAGGGCATGTGCGTACAGAGCTCCTTTTGCCCAGCTGCTCTTGATTACATCACTCTGCTTTCAAACTTACTTCTGTAGAACTTGCCAGTTTATCAACTTTTGCTGAAAGTTAGAGCCCAGGACTTCAGGTATTTAAGTTGATGTAGTTACAGGAAGGTCATGAATCTCCAGCAATAGCTGTATAACTGGCAATAGCTACACTCTCATCACTGAGGTATCTGTGGACATTCAGGTTAAACTGTTTCCTTATCCTCTTGCCTTGGTGAGAGAATGGATTATGCATGGGGTGTTTTACTCCGATAGCAGTTTGCTTGAGTTTGATTTCCTTCAAGGTAAATGTTATGTGTGTTGATGGGGAAATAAATGTTTAAAAATTGGGTGTGCCCTCAAGAGTTCATAGTGGTGAGATTAATATTGCTCAGTTCTATGGTCTGAGACTGTCTTCTGCACAGATAAGCTTTGTGCTTCTGGCTGGGTGTGAGAAAAGGAACTGCTGACCTTGGGGTTTTATGCTGTAGAGGTTCTATGCACTTGTCAGTGGAAAGAATGAGGAAAATCTGAACTTTTATTCAGTAGTCTTGGAAGATACCATGCAGAAAACAAACAGATGTCACACTGTGCCTGAAGTTTTTTTAAAAGGTGGAATGTGTTTATATTGTTAGGGAAACACATTTGTATTCTTTGCTGGGTTGGGACCAAGCCCTCAAGAGTTCACAGTGGTGAACTGTGATGTTCTTTACTATTCATCATATCTGTGATGACCTTTACTATTCATCATATCTGTGATGTCCTTTACTATTCCAAATGATAGACAATTTGCTGACCTCCTGCTTCAGGATTGGGTGTTGATTCTCGGTGTTAATAAAGTCCTGTAAGGTTGTCTGGAAGCAAGTATGTGGTATGCACCATGTCCATCAATTCCTATGTAAGCATGGAAGCAGCCAAACAGAAACTAAGCAGGGTTGACTAATAGGAATAATGAAATTTATTCTATTAATAGCGCTAATAAATCTATTATTAGGGCTAATAAAAATAACGCAGCTCAGTAGTGACTGACAGTTGGTTTCTTGCCAATTATTGCAACACAGGTGAAGATACTCTCAAATGAAGAGCAATATTCCATCCCCATTTCTTTTCTGCTTTGTAGAGAGGGTGTGGGCAAGATTTGATTAACAAGTGCTGAACCCATAAACTACGTGTAATCCCACTGAGTGCTGCTGAGACATAAAGCCCGCAAGTACTGAAGAACAAACAGGCCAGACAGAGTGAACTGAGCTGAAGCAGCTAATATATAAAACAGATACTTTGCTGTGGAAAGCACCCTGAGAATGGAAATGTACAGTGGTCACTACTGAAAAGTGATTATTTCCTCCCTTAGAGTACGCAGAGACCCCTGCAGACCCTCAGTTGCCTTACCAATGATGAGAAGCAAGTGTTGTTAGCAATTAACACTGTGACAATAAATACCATATGCAGTATCATTTAGTGTTATATTACATTATATTTATTGTAACCTTCATCATTTTAAGGTGACTTCAACTACATTCATAGTGATAAGCCATAAGCATCTTGCTTTATAACACTCACCTTACCTTAGATCATTGTACTACCTCGGTAATCTGATTTAAAGCAAGAGGCAGGAAATATTATAATCATGGCTATGGATTAAGATAGAAATGTATAAACATTAAGTATGTTTAAAGTTCAGTTGTTTCTCAGTGGAAAAAAAATCCACTTCCACATTTTTTTTTATGAACAGAAGATAAAGGTATTAATAGTCTAAGAATCTGATAATTTAATTTCTTATATTAATCCCCCTTTGTTCATAGGCTTCTGTAGCTCTTTGTCCATAGCTTCTAAAGAAACTATTGTCTTAAATCTTAATTTTGCTTTCAACTGCAAGTATTTTCTTAGTTTTTGAGTTTGTTCCAATCTCACGGCAGGAGGGAGTTATGAACTCTAATTTGGACAAGCTCTCAGTTTTAAGCAATAATTTTTATAATTATCATCTTGTTTCTACTCACTTTCTTTTGGGGGGGAGAATAATAGTCCCTGTAGAAATAACAGCACCCTTTCCTTCTTATTGAACATCAGTTCTCCCTTTTTTGACATGTTTCAGACTTTTCAAAGTATCAGAGCACAGAAATATAATTTGCTATTTCTGTTATCTTGTTTAATAATGTACACATTTCTTTAAAAAAAACTGAAACCTGAAAAAAACACAACACAATACCACATCTCAAATGGATGAGGAATGGTGGCTGTCAGAAACTACATTCTGTTAACATCTGCTGTAGTGATCTGTAAATTGTGCAAACAATGAGGGGACAGGGGCAGAACACAAATACAGCACGAATTCTGTCCTGAGGCCTAAGGACTTCAGAGTCTGTTTTGCTCTTGTGACTGAAAGGTGTCACAAACAGGGAATTCAAAGTCCACTTGCAGATCATAAGTCTCTACTGGTTCTTCGTCAACTCAGTGTAGTTACTCATACTTTAGAGTGGAAAATATTGCAACAGCAGCAGGCTGTTAGAGTTACTCAATGCTTATATAAAGAAATTTCCATTTGTTTACGAGGTCTTAAACTCTGGAATAAATGCTGTAAAAAAAGGGTCACTTAACTGAAGAGTGAGAAGGTATATTAAAGTAAATCTATATGCTCCTCTCATGTGAGATCCAGAGCAGCATAAGACGACTAAATGCACACTTCTCAGAATTCAAAGGAAGGAACGAAAGCTGACATCCTCTGATATAGGCCTAGAGACTGTTTCAGTGAACAAAGGAATAGCTGCTGCATGCAATTGTCTACTTATAAACAAAATAAAACTTAAAGGAGCCCTGATCTAGTAGAAAAATGTTGAGTTTTCTGCTTGGAAATTCCATTATAGTAAGTAAATATCTTTCTCTACTTGAACTTATCTGTAGTACACTGTAATTAGGAAGGGAAATATGTATTTATGTGTCCTCAGTCATAATCATTACAAATGCAAAAGGACTCTGGTTGCTGAATACCTACATGTATCTGTACAGACCTCCCATATGGATCTCATATCCCACACACAATAATCAATGATCCCTCCTTCTAAGGAATGATGCAGTTGCACCATCAGTTCAGCAGGCAGCTTTAGGCTCTCCACTACAATTCACTGACTAAATGTATAAATAAAGTGATCACAGATCTGGACCAATGAATACAAAGAAAGTTAAACAAAACTGCCGATTATTCTGCATTCAGACAGTTCTCTTTACAGTAACAGATCAAGTCTTCAGGAGTGTGTAATGGTAATCAAAACTTCAGAAGTATCATCAGCAATACATAAAATAACTCTCCTTAGGAGATGTGGAGGAAAATGATTCATCAGCTAAATCCACAATAGTTCATTCTAGGTGACTAAATTTAAATGCTTTTCACCAGAAATGCCTGTACCAGCAAGTTCTTGTTAATGATTTATAACAGGTCATCTAGGCATAGTTCACTGCGCTGAACGCTTGCCACACAATGGAAGTTAAGACAGCCCAATATGTGGGATTCAGGGACAATATACAGTGAACCTGACAGGAAGTTCAAGTCTGTTTATCAAGTCTTTGTTTATCTGTTGTGAAATACATTAAAACTGAATTGAAAACTGGGTCCAGCTAATCAAAAAGAGGGATTTGTATACAAAACAATTCTCTTTCAAGAACTGTTGAACTGTAATTAAAAAATGGATTATTTATTCTTGGTTAAATTTCTTTTTTTGTGGCTCTATTTTCCTGAATAATACAGGAGTAGCTGCAAACATTATGGTCTGTAAGAGATGTTAGGACTGTTTACAGCTAGATTCAGACAGCTGAGTGCAAGATGGCAATTGTCTTACATGGAATGAAGTCTGACAAACTAAAATACTTGTGGCTTCAGCTTTGATTGCTGATGATATTTCTTTTTAAATAGCATAGTCCTGGAATGCTGAATGTGATGGCAAATACTACTGTCACTTCCTAGGGCAAGAGAATGTGAATGTGCCACCAGTAATGAAGGTCTAACTGACTAAATTAACCACTTTTTACTGTTCTGTCCATTCTGGAAATTCAAAAGCAGCTGTCACTTCAGCATCAAAGGCCTCTAAGTAGCCAATTGTATGTGAACTGCTGAAACAATCTGCAGAGGAAATAAAAAAGTAGATCAGTCCAAGTGATGGTTTTCACTTAAGAAAATATATTTTGCTGCTGTAGCACACAGGAAGCTGAGATTGAGAGCCATCTACTCCCACCATGAATTAAAACTATTTTCACAGAAAGGGAGCTCTGAGTACTATAAACAACTCCAAACATAAATACTTGAAGTGGTAGCTATACAAATATTGTAAAGCAATACTGACCTTCTGAGGACTGTTGAAAGAACTAAATGTTTATTAAATATAAAAGCAGAGGGAGAGCTGTGCTGATACATATCATATGCTTGCAACAATTAAACACTGAACAGACTGACTGACTCTGAAGTCTGGGTGAGTCAGATTTTTTCTTTTACCTGATTTAGATCAGAAAGTAGGTTGGTATGTGAGGAGGACTAACAGCAGCTATCTTACAGTAACACCTTTGCTGTTGTTGTGTGGGCCATTATTAGTCAGCAATAACAACTGGCATTCGGCCCCTGCCTAGATATGATTTCTTTTAACAAAGCTATACTGGCTTACAAGTTGTGTCTTCAGCAGACAGTACTTTGTGAAGTGTTTAATCTGTTGCTGGTGTACAGGTGTACAGGTACTTGGTGTCTGTAACCCACACTCAGAATGCAATGGCTGTGCCTATAGTAACCGGAGTGACTGCACACCTTCTGGAAGTTCAAAATGCTTTAACACTGGATTATATCATAGAATCACGGAATCATAGAAGGGTTTGAATTGGAAGGGACCTTAAAGATCATCTTGATCAAACCCCTCTGCCATGGGCAGGGATACCACTCACTAGGTAAGGTTGCTCAAAGCCCCATTCAACCTGATCTTGAACACTTCCAGGGATGGCGCATCCACAGCTTCTCTGGACAACCTGTTCCAGTGCCTTACCACCCTCACAGTAAAGAATTTCTTCCTAACATCTAATTTAAACCTGCCCTCTTTCAGTTTAAAACCATTGTCCCTTATCTTGTCACTCTCAACCTGTATAAAAGTCCCTCTTCCTGCTTTTTATACCCTTTAGGTACTGGAAGGCCGCAATGAGGTCTCCCTGGAGTCTTCTCTTCTCTAAGCTGAACAACCGCAACTCTGTCAGCCTGTTTTCATAGGAGAGGCGCTCCAGCCCTCTGATCATTTTTATGGCCTCCTCTGGACCTGCTCTAACAGGTACTAGTCTTTCTTGTATTGAGTACTCCAAACTTGGATACAGTACCCCAGGTGGCAGTATACAATGTAGCTGTCATAAATTCATACTAACTGGTGGGAAAAAAAAGGAAGAAAAATTATTACTATCTTCAGATACCCAAGTATTTCCCATTCTTACAAAGAAAGCTGAAAATTATAATTATTAACTAACATATGATTATTTTCCTGTATTTTGGAGGAAATATATATAACAGAAGTCCTCAATCTTTGGATATTATAGTCCTATATTTTATTTTCCATGGATGCAACTGTTGAAGGCAACAATGACAGCAAAGTAAAATTTTGAATACAAAATACTACTTCTGTATTACATTGATAGGGGGCCAGCAAAGATCAGAGACCATTATATCTGACAAACATGTTAGCCCTACCTTGACACTGGCAGTCTTCCTGTTTTCCCTACAGCTTTGGTCTTTTAGTTTTTGGCTGGTTGACGGAAAAGGCAAAAGTAGTACAACTGCAATAGCATTCCAGAATAAAGGGTGCAGAATGCAAAACAGAGGAAATAACTCAGTGTTTGAAAGAAAGGGAAGTGAGAGTAGAGAAGATATGATGACATGTCTGAGGACACCTTTGGAAGTCACCGGCACAAGCCACACTACTCTGTCTCATGGCAAACAGCAAAGACATGGAAAAAGCTGTCCTGCAAAATTCAAGCAGCCACTAATGGTTGTTTTTATGAAATTACCATTATTTCTTATGTTTACATGTGTTGGGATGGACCTCTTGGCTTGACTGAGGACTAACACTGAACAGGCTTCATGTCATGTTGTCTGATTACAGGCAATAGCAGCAACACCCACTTTTGATGTTCTTCATCCCATTTCAGAAGCGCTGGCTCAACTTGTGGAACTTGAAAGGTGACTAGGTCCTGGTCCTGTCAAGAAATAGTCATCACACATACCTGAACAGCTTTCCAGTCAATAGAGGTTTGCATGGATGCTAATTTGTAAGAACTCTTGTATAACTACAGGAGAGATGAGTTCAGGATTAGCATTTTACTTTGGTAAGTCCTCATCTCTAGCTGACCTCTATTTTCAATTTTTAATGGCTGCCTCTTGGCAGGAAGACATGTTCAAAACATTATTCATGTATGCCTTGTATTATTTACTAGTTATTATTTGTATATCAGGCACAAAATAGTCATAAGGATTGTATTTAAGAAGGTGATAGTTTCTGCCTTAGAGCTCAGTCTGCATCTCATTGTGGAACAGCTGAGCAGCTTCCACACCTGTCTTTGACTATCAGCATTTTATCCAGCCCATCAAATTGCAAGCTGAAATTTTCTGACCTTTTTCTGTCAGCAAAAAATGAAAAAAAAAGAGGAAAAACAAAGTAGGAATTTTTGTGCTGATCCTGCATCACGATCCTTGCCAGATTTCCTGTAAGGGCTCAAGAGGAGGAAACAAAACATGACTGTGAAGTGAAAAAAATCTGTAGTGCTTTAAAAATCATGCCAATAAAGTTGCTGAACAGTCTCTTCAACACAGCTAAGAGGCATTCGGAAGTAGAGACACACCAGAAAACTAAATGCATAAGCAATCCCATGACTGCAATACAGTAATAATTAACAATAAGTGCTTTTTAATTGTATTCTCCTTTTTGCAAAGACTTCATGATGTATTGCCTGTAAATGTTTTAAGTTAATTATAAAACTTCTTTTAATTCTTTAACACAGATGTATACCTAGGTAAGGTACAAAATACATAACTAAAGGACTGTGAGGAATTTCAGTTGTCCTGAAGCCAAGTGTAGGACGTCAGGCTCCCATTGTTCAGGCAAATCATTATGCAGTCAGCAGCTCAGGCACTGTCTGAGGCTTTCAAGTGTGGATCATGTATGAGGCCTATCTTAAGAACTTAAATTACAGAACAGTGAGAAGCTGGGTAGTCTTTCAGTAGCACATGTGGTTTGGTAGCTGTTCCACCTGCAAAGGGAGTTCTTGCATTGCTGTTACAATCAGCACAATTCCAGCCAGTGTGACACACAGCATGCGTTGTCTGGCACAGATGGAAGATGCACTTGATGGGTGGAAGGCTATGCCAGAAAGAAAAAAGTTCTTGAAGGGAAAAGCAATATTCCCCTGCATAGTGGCAAGAATTATTTCTAGACTGCCCCACTTTCCAACTTTTTATTGCTCTTAATGTTATCTTAATTGAATATGAAATGTTTCCTTGATTGTCTTCAGGTTCTGAAGTAGACTTTCACCTGCAGTGAACATTTAATGCACCTATCAGTCATATGTAATTTCTCACAGCAATAGTATGATCCATAGGTCTGCAGTTTTCTAGGAAGATTACATGCCCTGAGGGAGGAGTAAACAAAAATTATCTGTTAATGTTTCTGCATATATAAGACATGGAAGTGCGGCACTGATTGTGGGCTAGGTCAAAACCTTTTCTTACAGTTTAGCTTTAATCCTTTCCAGACTCTGTGGGTTTTCATGGATTATGAAAGAGAGCTAGAAAAGCCACCACATTTCATGTTCTGATGTGCTGTGTTCACTGTTGCTTATCAAAAAAAAACAAAACAAAACACAAAAATCTTGCAAATCAGATTAAAGATCTGGATTTGGTGAAAAATCTGAGTCACCTGTGTAGAGGTAATAACTACATATACAAAATCCTTATTAACAATGCCTATGTATGTTATTTCTACTCATGATGCACAATGTATACCAATACAAAAATGGCATGGTATATAGGTATTTTAAAAATAAACACAGATAACTTTTTAATAGAGGCTTTCCTTAAGAGATTTCCTGGACAAGTATTGACCTAGCCAAAGCTGCTGAATTTATAGTGGGAAATGATCTTTAAAGAAACCTTCTAACACAACCCATTCTATATTTATATCTATGATCCTATATTCTGGGATAAAAAGAGAAAAAAATAGCAAAGTACTTATGTCTACTGTTATTTAACACTAAGCCACTATACAATACCTTTAGGCATGCTTCTCCTAATTCTACAGAATCCAAATCACTATGGTTTATGAAACTGATAGACAGTAGGTTTTTGGACTTGCTTCTTCTTCCAGATATTTAAAATCATATAAAAGAAAATATTTAGATAAGAACACTAGAATGCAACCACCCTCTCTTGCAGTGTTCGCCAGACAGTGATCTCCCTGATTTCAGTAGTCAGCTGATCTCTCTGGGGTCATGAAAATATGGTGCTTGTCAACAGTAGATAAGATTTGGCATGGAGCTTGTAGGTCAGCAGATAATACTGAATGCCCATCCTGTCCTAGCTGCGCATTTCCTCTGAAAACAGAAAGATAACAGAGGAACAGGCTGACATCTTTGTGTCACAGGAGCAAGGTTTAAGGATTTTTATTTCAATTCACAATTCTACACATTAGAGTTTTCAAACATTTCATTTCACAGTTACCACTATAGTTTTGACTTTCATTACATCCTTATATCCTCCCTTCCCTCTGGAAATAGTAAAGAAATAAGGAGGATTAACAGAACAGCTCTCTGTCAGAAGCACAACCCATGTTTATTGTCCTATAAGACTTTATAAACAAGCACAGGTATTTTTTCCCTGGGCACACCTATCAAAGGCGGCTCTACAGAAATGTTTTCCTCTTGCATAACAGCACACATCTGGCTTGCTCCAGGCATGACAGTAAAGCCTTCTCATGCACGGAACAAGTCATTGTGCAATGGAGACATGCTGAGTCGTCTGATAAAGAGAAGATTTCTTGCAAATGATTGATAACATTACAGGAATGAGCAGTTTTTTAATAGAAGAGACCAGTAAAGGCCCATTGCAGCTGTTTGAATTCTGCAGCTGTCTGGGTGAATAATTCAGTTCTGATGTGGGAGATCTGCATGTGCTGTGAGTGCACTAAGCAGCTTTCAAAAACATTTGAGGAGCCAGGCAGAATTGTCCAACAACCTGGGTGTAGGTCACAGGCTTCTAGGTGGATAGCCTTGCACTAGGTAAGCTAATGGTCCCTTTTGGCCTTCAGTTATTACCTGAATCACTTGCTTTTGGACAATAGTTATCTACTCATTGCTGCACATAAACACACCTTCTGAATTCTTGGTTTCGCATCTGCACTTCATTAATTCCTGCATTTCTTCAGACAAAAAGGCGTTTCTTTTATTAAAGAAGGGGAATGTATGATTCACGCTTTTCTACTGTTAGTTCACTATTCATTTTTCTCTGTGTGCTACGTCACAGCTCCCCCTGTGAGGAGGAGAGGCTCACAACACTCAGTTTGGATAGATGATCTCTGCCTTGGAAGAGAACATACACGCTTCAGTAACTTTCCCAAACTCAGCTGAATGTTATGTCCAGGTTATCTTAATAAATGCAGGATTCTCCAGGGTCATTGAGGTGATTCTGGAAAAGGAGAAAAGCCTAGGGAATTTTAGCCACACAAATGGCTAATAGAGGTTAAACTGCAGAGACTAATAGAAAACTTTAGGATGTTTGCCTAACATGTTCTTCCTCATGTAGATAAAATGCACTGTAAAACAGGTAATTTTCAGATCTACAACTAAATTGTATGTTTTTGTAACATAACTCTCAGAAATCCTAGAGGTAGTGCTGTGAAACAGCACACCCATCTCTGAGAGGAGAAAAGGGGAACCTGAAGAGTTATAGCTTAATCGGTCTAATTTTATATTTGGAAAGCTACTAGGACAAAGGATGAACTGTTCATTTAAAAGATTCCATCTAACCTCACAGTAAAATTAGATGGGTGAAGCCATAGGAAAAAAAGAAACACAATAGAAAATGCCATGGGACAAAAAGTAAATGGGCAGAACAAACTACACATTAATGAAAGACAAGCAAGTCAGCAACATAGTCTGGATAGGTAGAAGGTGCTGGAATGGAAATTTTTCATTCTTGTGTTGTACTCTGCTACAGTGGTAACTTAACCAATATTTTTATTTGAATTATAAGCTATTGTAGATAGAATTCTTCAACTAAAAATTACATTTACAGTGGTTAAAACCAAACTTTTATGTATTTTTTAATGCAGGAGGCATCAACATTGTTAATGTGCTGTAGTGTACCAGAAAACAAGAACAGGTGTGTCAGGCAACTCTTAGATTGAAAACCACTGTCTGAGCAGATCTACTAATAAGAACAATTAGCATTGTTACATTAGCAAGGCCAATAATAATATTAACAAATAAAAGGGAAATAAACCGGATTTCTGGATTTTTTTAATGTTGTTTTACAAACCATCAGTATTGATAAAATTTTCTTGTATTACTGTATTACAAAATGCTGCACAGAGTCTTAGGACTCTGGAATTAAAGAGTATATAAAAATTAGTTTGAACTTGACCAAATATCTACTGTTTATGCTTGTTTGATGTTGTAGGATTTCTATGCTGAACAGCTGCCCTAACTTCATAGACATTAATCCTTTTGGTGGAGGAAGAATATGGCAAAAGTAATGGTGTAGGTGTGGCACCTTGGAAAAGGGATGGAATACATAAACAAGTCCATTTGCAGGCATTAACACAGGTGAGCTCATAGAACACAGAGCCACTGCACATGTATGCTCTTCTGTTGTCAGCATTGACACAGAAGCTGTCAAAGAGGTGATCATTGTGTCTGTTCTGATAAGTTATTATACTCGCCTATTCAGATGAGTACATTTTCATGTGGGTGGCAGGACGTGAAGCCTGGATGACAAGGGTTGCCTATGGAGACCCTGGCCTAGAAGAAAAACCCGGGTTTCGCATCAGCACCGCTCAGACAGAGTGGCAGAGGGGCTGATGGCACTCAGTGCTATTCACTTGCTACCTCCTCCTAAGCTGAGTCAGCCAAATAACTCAGGAGCTCCATTGGAGCTGCAAGGTGCTGCCTGGGCCTTTTCTTCCTCTGCTGGGAGGCCTTGGAGCTGAATGAGCAAAGCTGGGCACCACAGAATGGTGTTCTGCAGAGTGGAACAGAAGCCTTGCTGGGCAGTATTTCACTTGCATATTTTGACACCACTTCATGATACTCATTTTGAACACCTTTCAATCTAAATTATAAAATAATACAGTGTTATGGAACTGCATGGAAGAGTGGCTCTGTAGCAGAGGGAAGGGACGCGGGCTGACGGGAATCTCACGAGTGTGAGTCTTGTCTGTGAGGGTGCATGTGGCCCCACCACCTCGCCTTCCAGAATGGTCTGGCATTCCATACTAAGGAAAGTGGTCACTCACATAAAAACAACAACAATACAACTACAAAGTGCGTATGGAAGAGGAGACACAGGTGTTCCCTGTCAGCTAGAGGAACAAAGTTGAGCTACAAAATTGATCAAGGCACTGGAGCATCTCTGTTATGAGTAAAGGCAGAGGAAGCTGGGCCTGTTCAGCCTCAAGAAGAGACAACTGAGAGGGGACCTCAATCAATATGTTGTCTATCAGTATCTGCAGGGAAAGTGCCAAGAGGATGGAACCAGGCTCTTCTCAGTGGTGCCAACCAATGGGACAAGAGGCAAAGGGCAGAAACCAAAGGAGGAAGGACTTCACCATGCAGTGACCAAGCACTGGAACAGATTGCCCAGAGAGGCTGTGGAGTTTCCCACACTGGAGATATTCCAGAGCTGTCTTGGATGCAATACTGTGCACTGTACTTTGGGATGGCCCTATATTAGCAGGATCCTGGCAAGAGTTCTTTTGAACAGATTAATACCCGCTATAGCAGAAGAGCTTCTGCCTGAAAGCCAGTGTGGTTTCAGGGCCAACAGAAGTACCACGGACATGGTATTTGTTCTCAGGCAACTGCAAGAAAA
>JAWMRA010000090.1:55648569-55668222 GCA_035584735.1 Pseudotriccus pelzelni | reverse complement strand
GCGCACCGCGCTGCCGGGCCGCGACCCGGCCGGGAATTGAAAAGGGATCGATTTAATGCGCGCTTTGATGACGTAATGAGGTCTAACGAGGCGGCGGCGCTGCCGAGCGCCCGGCTCGGGCCGGCGGCGGTCGAGCTCCACCCCAGGACTCCCCTGCGGGGCCCCCGCGCCCGCGGGCACCGCTCCTACCGCGCCCGCATCGGCCGTGCCCAGCGGGCCCTGGGCAGGGGTCAGGCCTTCCGCCTTCACCCGCTCCGGGCATTCGGCGGCTGCTCATTGGCTCCTTGACGCAGGGCGGGACGAGCTCGCACCTCGCGATTGGTCGGGGTCGCGCTGACTGGCAGCCGTGCCCGCCAATGGGATCGCGGGGAGCGCTGGCAGAAGCCCGCGGGCTGTGGGAGCTGCGGGCGGGGCGCGGGGGGCAGTGGCGCCCCCTGGCGGGCGCGGCCCCAGCCCCGCAGTGCGGGAACAGGGAGCGGGAACGGAAATGGGAACGGGAACGGAAATGGGAACGGGAGCGGCGCCTGCCGGGTGTTGGCTTTGGGCGGAAACGTGCGGCTCAGTGCACGAGGGATTGATGCTGCTTCACCGCACATGCCGCAGGTCCCCCTTACGCAAGATGGCGGTGGTTTGGGCACACTGCCGCAGCCCCGGCGAGCTGCCCTGTGGGACCCGTGCGCCGGAAAATGTCTGGTGCCTAAAATACAAGGAGTTCCTGTTGAGGAGGGTGGTAGTAATAAGATGTCTCCGTTGGGGTGGATTTGTAAAAATCTGCAAATCGTACGTGAAAGGAGTACAGGCTGGAAAGGTTGAACGAGTAGTTGAACGAGTCTTCCAAGAAAATTGTGTGAACAACTGAAGTATTCGTCTCCATCCTTCATCTGTGATCCCGCTCATAAGAGGGAACTTGGATCACTTCTGTCTATCTTCCTGAGCTGTTCCGTTTTCCCAGCTGCACCTTTCTTTTCTTCCTCCAGAACAGTCGTGCTCCTGTTGAACATGTGCTGTTCTGTCTGGCTTTCTTCTGCAGTATGACCCGAGTTTTTAACATGAGAGTATGCAATGAATGCTGCAGTGTCGTTGAGATAGACAGTAAATTCACACTTCTTACTAGTTCTGTGTAAATTTATGACAATGAACTAGCTAACATAAGTTGTGTGTCTCCTTACTCATGTTTCTTAAGAGTTCTCAGGAAAAAAAAAGTTTAAAAAGATCTTGGATTTGCTGGGGTGAGGGTACTCTCTTATTTTGAGGGTTTGGAGGGTTTTTGAGATATCCCTCTAAACAAACAATTTGAAACTAAAACACATTTGGGTAGGTAGAAATCATGAGTGTTGGAGATCAAAATCTTGTTGTTTTAAGGAGTTATGCTTCTAACTGCAAGTCATCTACCCTTTTGTGATGTGTCAAAAATAGGCAAAAATAATTAAACAGTGAAGTAAGTGGCTGACAGCTTCCCACGTGAGACTTTATGTGAAAGTCCAGATAGTGGAGGAAAGCAGGAGCTGCTGGTTGTCTGTCTTAGACCCATCACTACAGATGAGGTGCAGTCACTGCAGCAGCAGCATCCACTCCCTTCCACCTCACCTTCCCCTGCAGGCTGGTTTCCTCTGCCTCCTTGAAGACCCTGACGTGTTTCTGTTGCGAAATGTGGAATATGTGAAATTTTCTTACAAAAGGATGTTTTTCGATGTTTGATCTTTGTAAACTTTCAAGCCTAATCAATGAGAAGTGAGATTTAATCCGTGAAACAGAAAGCAGCCAACAAGGTCTAAGTGATGTCCAGGCATTAGAAAAACAAATTACCTGTTGGTAGAACTGCCTTGTCAAGGTTTAGGGCTGGACACATTTCAGTGATTTCAGACCTAGGGGGAGGTTAACAAAGCTTGGGAAGAAGGATGTCCACTTCTTGGACACAAAGAACGCAGAAGTTACAGGCACAGGGACATTGGGAAGAACCTCCAAGATAAGGAAGAAATAAAGTCAACTCAGCAACTGTGCTGAAATCTGCTCCAGCAGGGTAGAAGATAATTCTGCCAAGGCATGATCATGACCACCAACCCAAGAAACCCAGGGACTCAGGAGAAAGATTGAGAATGTGGTTTAATTAGCATGAGAAGCAAGAGAATCATTAATCAATAGAAGATAAAATACTAATTAATGAGAACTATGTACTTCGTAGCAAATGAACACTAATTCTTTTGTTTGCTAAAATGCATAGTAATATAACGCATAGTAATATAATGTATAGTAATACAGTAAAATAGTAATATAAAAAAGTTTTGATAGTGTGCTTGGTTTTTGGAATACCAGAGGGCACCCAGGCTTGTGTAACTCTGAAATAGATAATCAATGTCTCTCTCAAATGTTTAATTATTGGCCTGTTGCAACCCAGGTAATGAATCTGATTTTTGTTGACATTTCCCTCGTTGGCAACGCAGCAATAGCAGGTGGAGTTGGATTTCCCTAAGTGGTTGCTTATTCTCTGCTTATTTTGTTCTCTTGGCTAAATGACTTCTCTGTGGGCGGTTTTTCCTGAGATGCAAGAGTGAGTGTGTTTTGTGGTGAAAACGGGAGCTCTATTATTCTTCTTTTCTGTGGCATACTAAGTGTAAGCGGTGTTAATGTGGGAGTTGAAGATGAGTTGCTGCACAGATATGAAGTAATTTTGCCTGGGGGTGATTTGTGAAGTGCTTTCACTGAAGCACTTGTATGCTCTCCTGAGGTTCTTTTGCATAAGCAGCAGACTAACATCTGCATCTCATCCACAGGCACAGAGTTCTGCTAAACCTCTTTATGTCTGAGATCCTCTGCAACTGCTATACCCTCCTATGCTTATTGTATAAGTAAAGGAGGAAGATCCATCAGATTACATATGTGTCTCTTTAGAAAGGCTGGCAAAGAATATTTCACCTTACAGGGGAGGAAGTGTAAGTAGGAGAGATGAATAAGCTTGGGTGTGACAGCAGATGAAATCGCTCTCAACTCCAGCATACATAGAAGTTGAAAATTGCTACTCGATTACATGGATGCTTGAAGGAAGTAAACATCTTGTGTTCACAAGGAGCAAAATGTGACTTAAATGTGAAATTTTCAAGAACTGTTCTTCTACCAAGTGGAGTGGTGGGATGAAGAGAAGTAACTTTATAAAGATTCTGGTATTATCCTGCTGTGGTGTTGAATAACTAGCTGTGAAGATGTTGCATTCCTGCAGTATTTGCTTTGAGGATGGTGGATCCTTGCTGCAACTGTAGGATAAAGAAATACCTTTACCCACTTTGACTGTTTTTTCATGTGTCTAAATAAGACAACATTCCACATTTCCTACCTGTCAGCTCACATTAGGTAAAAAACCTGTTACCAGAACAATTTGTTGTTTCCATTGGTTTTATAGTCCATGCAAAGTTCTAGTTAGTTTATGTCTGTATAAAGACCTGACTGTGCACAGTATTTACCAAGTGGCACAGTATTTTTACTCTGACACTGTATTTTTTTGCAGACCAGGTCTTTTGCCATGGAAGCTGAGGAAACGATGGAATGTATCCAGGAATTCCCTGAACACTATAAAGTTATTTTGGATAGACTGAATGAACAACGTGAGCAGGACCAGTTTACAGATATCACCCTGATTGTTGATGGTATGTACAGGCCTGGGAACCAAGTGGTATGCAGGGAATTCTGAAGGGTGTGCTGGGATGCTGTTGGGTTTGTCACAGGTCAGAGTCAGACTGGGCCACAAACAAGTTCCTGGTTCTGCACCGTGTGCGAGTTACTTGCAAACTCTCATTTAAAATCACAGGGTCAACGGAGGCTCCAGCAGTGATTAATAATTTTGCTTCTGCTTTTCCAAACAAAGGGCTAAGTATTTTCAGATAGAAGCCCTCTTTGAAATTGCTGTGCTATACTTAACATGCTAAGGATTTCCAAAACATTATTAAAATATTTTTTCTGACTTGAGCTGACAGTTTACATGAAGAGAACTTTTGCAAATACCGTAAAATAGAAATAAATAAATGTTTAAATAAAACAAACCACACCTTGAAATAAGATTTATTTCTTGCTTCTCTGGTATCTGGTATCATAACTTAAATATCTGAAAAGAGAAACACTGGAGTGACTGAGTCCTCCATCTGGTTGAGTTGCAGAGCTTTAGCAAGGTAAGAGATGCCACCAAGGTTCTGCAAGAGATGGGACAGGACAGCTGCAGTAGTATCCCATGTTTTATGGAGACTCAGCGACTATATGCTGCTGGAATAGTGGAATAGTTGGGTGGTCTTTTTCTGCATCTACACTTATTTTGCACTAGGGAGGGAGGAAGGTGTTACCCTAAACCAAAATTTTTGTCTCTCTTTGCAGGTCACCATTTCAAAGCTCATAAGGCAGTTCTTGCTGCCTGTAGCCAGTTCTTCCACAAATTCTTCCAAGACTTCACTCAAGAGCCTTTGGTGGAGATTGAAGGTAATCTGATTTGTGCAATTAAAAGCATTCAGAAGTGTGTGCTCAAGCTGGAAATTAATACAGCATCCTTGGTACAGGCCTACATACATAGAATCGTAGAATTTTAAGAGTCAGACGGGACCTTCAAGATCATCTAGGCCCAACCTTGCTGCCATGGACAGGGACACCTCCCACTAGACCAGGTTGCTCAAGGCCTTATCCAACCTGGCCTTGAACACTTAAAGATGATTGGGCATATCAATTAGCTTTATAGATCTTACTTCTTGAGTTGTTCTGGGACAGCTATCACCACTTGAAAAAAAGTTCCCCTGAAGAAAAATCAAAAAGAAAAAAAAAGTCTTGAATTCAATTGTTGGGAAAAAAAGTGTGAGATTATGCATTTTTTATTTTTTTTCCTTTCTTTCATTTTTTTTTTTTTCCTTTCTTTCCCCTAATACATGGCTAGTGGAGATCAGGCAGATCGTGTATGTGTTTAGGACTAGCAGTGTAACATAAAATCTTTCCCCTGAGAACAGCCAGTCGGGTCAGATGACAAAGGTTGACAGTGATGGCCAATGGCAGATGCCTTGGCTGGAATGCAAGAGCATGATAGACATTGAGCAATGTGTGTGATAGGCAAGGAGCAAATTCCTGGAGCAGTACTTCAGCCTCCAGTACCTTGCTGCTCAGGGACCTCTTGAAAGAGAGAGAGTATTTTTGTGTTTAAATCTATATATTATTCAAACAGCTTTTTGTCCATCTTATTCTTCCTTTTATCTTGTCAGAGCAAAACTCTATGGTGTTCATGTTTTTCTGTAGTAGACTTGCTGTTCCAACATGAGTGAGGTTGGAACTAGATGATATTTATGGTCTCCTCCAGCCAAACCATTCAGTGGTTCTCTGGAGCCTTTTAAGGATGTCATCTTTATGAAACTGGCAGGTACAGTACTGTGACCACAACAATGTGCAGGCAAGTGTGCAAGATTCATCAGGTAGATGAGACTGAGGAATTGCTAAAACTGTTGTTTCTCTTTCTGTATACAGGTGTAAGTAACATGGCATTTCGTCACCTAATTGAGTTCACCTACACAGCAAAACTAATGGTCCAAGGTGAGGAAGAAGCAAATGATGTTTGGAAAGCAGCTGAGTATTTACAGATGCTAGAAGCAATCAAAGCACTTGAAATCAGGTGAGCACATCAGTCTCTTTTTCTTAACACTTAAAATATAGAGTCTTAAGAATCCTTTTGTAAGAGCTGGCTGCCAGTATTTTGCAGTGCTGTTCCTTAGGGTGGAATCTCCTTAGCTTGTGTAGGCCCGTATACTCTTCTATTATGGCATACATGTCAGAAATACGTAGGCTGAAAAAAGAATGTCACATTCTTTGGGCTTGAACTCAGTGGCAAGTGACACGGCTTGTAAATGTTGCTGAAGTTGTAGGGCTGTGTCTTTGTGGTAGCTCATACCAGATCTCTGTGCTGCCTGAAGGCCCACGCCTGACTGACAACTGGCTACACAGCAACAGGGTGCCTCAGGTAATCAGAACACATTAGCAAGTTTGTGCTGGTGTTTGTATTTCATGCAGCTTTCTGCTGTTTCTGAGAGAATAAGCAGTGATCTTAAAATTTTTTGCTGCAAAACTAACCTCTCAAACTTCTTGAATGAATGTAACTCTTGTAGTCAGTTTTATCTGGGTTCAATATTTAATCAAATGTTGCTGGGGCAGCTTTTATCCTGTACCAGGAACTCCATTGCCAAACTTTCATCATGAGAAAAATGGGTGCCAGTCCCGTCAAGTTTTTCATCCTCTTTCTTCCCTTTCACTTCCACAAAGTGCTCTCACATTCTCATTCCTTCTGTATGCTACACTGTTAGCTTTTGGTACACGATCCCAGAGCTCCTTGCAGTAATGTGCAATGTAACTATCATCTTGTAGACATCAGAAATCCGGCCTAGATGAAACTGAGTTTAGCTGCTCTGTTTCCCTCTGTGTGTGACTAGAGTAAGGTGCAATTTGATAAGCTGTGTCCTGCATTCTATCATTACTCACATCTCTCTGACACATGACTTGGAGATATTGGGCTAAGTCTTGTATCCTATTACTAGAAAATGTGGAAATGATATGTGAAAGGATTCATCATGCTGCAAAGGAGGGTAAAAGCACAGCTTACCCCAGTCAGTTTGAGGGGAGGGACATACCCACTCATTTTTGAAACTGATAATCAGTAATGAAACCCACAGCACAGAAGTGCTGTGGATGACTTGAAAGCATTGGCCTGCTCAGTTCTGTCTTTACTTGAGATGACATGCTATCTCTGACATTTTGTAGGAAAGGAGGGTTGAGTGTGTGTTATTCAAGGAGAACAGCAACAGAACTGAGGGTTTTGTTCAAGTCCAGAAAGTTAAACTAAAATACTCTTTCCCTATCCTGCTGGCTTTTACCTCAGCTGTTAGCTGTGTGCCTTCCTGAAGTACAAGATGATATGATAACCATTGTGTGAAGTCACAGTTGTAGTGTTTTTTAACAAGCTCTATAAGCACTGCAGGAAGCTGCACACACTCAGAGGTTAAGAATTGAAGAGCACAGGAGGGACTTGAACCTTATTTCTAAGTAGGCAAGCCAAAGAACTCTTTCTTTTGGGGGAGTTTTCTTTCTAAGTACAGAACTTCACATTTTTTTTAGATAAGCCTATGTCATTAGGTTAAGTGGCCTTTCTTCTTGATGGGTGCTTTGTGTCATTTGAGCAGAGCTACTTAAAACACCTCAGCAGCTTTAACCATGCTATTTTACTACACTAAGGAGTGTAGATCAAGGACAAATTAGCTTCTGACATGCACACAGATTGAGTGGTCATTCATCACTCAACTTTGAGAAATGGCTGGAGAGTGTTGTGTGCAGAAGCTCATTACTAGGCAGGAGTTCCTATGTTAGTGCTTATGGATCTTAACCATGTTTATGCAAATGCTTTTCAGGAACAAAGAGAATTCATCACTCTTAGAATCAAATGAAGCGCAAGGTAAAAATAAACCGAAAAAGAGGAAGATTGCTGAAACCTCTAATGTTATCACAGAAACACTGCCATCTGCAGAATCAGAGCCTGTTGAAATTGAGGTTGAGATTGCTGAAGGGGCAATGAAAGTGGAAGACGACAGCATTGAAACACTTGAAGAAGTAGCTTCTGCAGAGCAATCCATAAAGTACATACAGACAACAGGTACATCAGATGAATCTGCTTTGGCTCTTTTGGCAGATATCACCAGCAAGTATCGTCAGGGAGAGAGAAAATGCCAGATCCAAGAAGAAGGTGATAGTGCAACTGATCCCTCGTGCAAACAGGTAGAAGGTATTGAAATTGTGGAACTTCAGCTGTCACACGTGAACAATTTATTCCACTGTGAGAAATGTAACCGTTCATTTAAATTGTTTTACCATTTTAAGGAACACATGAAAACACACTCTACTGAGAATTACAAGTGTGACATATGCAATAAAAGATACCTACGAGAGAGTGCTTTGAAACAGCACCTCACCTGTTACCACCTTGATGAAGGTGGTGCCAGCAAGAAGCAAAGACCTGGCAAGAAAATACATGTATGCCAGTACTGTGATAAGCAGTTTGATCACTTTGGACATTTTAAAGAGCACCTGCGGAAGCACACAGGTAAGAGCACTGCTACAGTCCGGGGCTTGTGGCCTTTGCTCTCACATTTTGAGGCTTTGCATGTTTTGGGGGAAATAGTGAATATGCTAAAGAAAACACATGATTCCTGAGTGCTAGAAATACTTGGCTTCTAGTTACAGCTAAAATGCTGGTGTGTCTTTTTGTTCATTTTTTGTTTTCCATTGATGTAAACTTTTGAGGAATTGAGTTGATTAGAAATATGCACCTAAAACCAGAAGGCACTAATGAAGCTTCTCTGTCAAGTCTACTAAATCTTAAAGATTTTTTTAAAAAATACCTTCTTAAGGCATGTTCCTTTCTTTGAAAGTACCAAACTGAGTTCCTTTTATTTTCAAAATTTTCTGATAAAAGTTTCTGTTGAAATATGATCTGATCATGAGCTTCGTGGTGGAATACAATCTGGAGAGTTTCTTTATCTAACAACTTCTTAGCAAATGCCTATTATTGCATTAGATATAAAATACTCTCAAAAAATTCTCTCTTGTACCGTCTTGTTTGGAAAGTTTTATCCTTGCTCTTGACACCTCATTTGTGATTTGAATTTTCTTTGTTAATGAAGCAAAACTAGTAAGAACAGCAGAACATTTCTAGACACTCTAGTATACTTTTTGATTGTGAAATCTGCCTCTTTGAAATCTAGATAGCATTTTTGAGTACGAAGTGACTTGTGCTCCTTTTTATTTCCTTATAGTATGGGACATTACTTCATCTCACTGAAAAGTCTGCTATCTGAACAGATACCGAGCATGACACAGATAACTCTGAATGTAATATAAATGTGGTCTTAATCTTCCAGATGTTTTTGTTTAATATGTCAGTCATGAATCATCAGTAAAAAGTTAATGGAGGGTAGCAGCTCTGTTTCTTCTTCAGCTTCTTACTGTTAAAGCCTTTTAATTAGAATGTCTTAATTAAAATGTATCTGTGTATGGGACTGATGAATATATGGCAGCGTCCAGTCTATTCCAAATAGCCTCTTAAAAGTTCACTTTATAAACAGTTTTTGGCAAATCCTTATCCCCTATGAAGCAGGGAGTGTTTCTCCATTACGAGCAATCCCTATACAAGCTACTTAACAAAAATCTTTCAGGAAAACATTTGGGGCAGATAACCAGATTAACCCAAAGTATGTATATGTTGTTTTCTCTTGCAAAAAAGTGTTTTCGGTTCAAAGGAAGTTAGCATATCGCAGAAAGTACAGAATACTTTATAAATATGTATTTGATCTAATACGTCTAACGTGGAATCTAATTACTTCCAATTTAGCATTTTCAAAAGCATTAAGCTCAAAATCAAAACAGATACCAGCATTTAACTCCTAAGGTCAGTGGAAAAACTCCTATTCAGTCACAGGCTTTCTAAATTCTGAATTCTGTATAGCCCTGGTTAAATGCTAAAATGAAACTGAAAGGCTTGGGATAAAATGAACTAAAAAGTATTTGATCCTGTGGTTGATCAGTCACTATGCCAGAAATTACATGAAAATAGTAACTGCGGCAGAAATAGAATCATAGAATGGTTTAGGTTGGAAGGAACCTTAAATATCATCTGGTTACACCCCTCGGACTAGACTAGGGAACCTTCCACTGGACCATGTTGCTCAGAGCCCCATCCAACCTCGCCTTGAACACTTCCAAGCATGGGGCATCCACAGCTTCTCTGGAGTTCCAGTGCCTTCTGAGTAAAGAATTTCTTCCTAGCATCTTTACTTAAACCTGCTGTCTTTCCGGTGAAGGCCATTCCCCCTTTGTTGTATCACTCCATGCCCTTGTAAGAAGTCCCTCTCCACCCTTCCTGTAGGTGCGTTTTAAATACTAGAAGGTACTGTACTGTCTCCCTGAAGCCTTTTCTTCCCCAGGCTGAACAACCCCAATGCTCTCTCTCAGCCTGTCTTCACAGCATAAGTTTCCAGGAGGGTCTCCTCTGTGATTTTGCTGGGCACAGAGGTGAGACTGACTGGTCTGTACTTTCCTGGGTCTTCCTTATTTCTCTTTTTTTAAACGGTTATCTTTCTGGTTTTCTGGTCAGTGGGAACTTAACCAGGCTGCCACACCTTTTTAAAATTTATGGATAGTGGCTTTTTCCACTAGCTCCCTCATGACCTGAAGCTTTTTCCATGTCCCAGGAAACCAGGTCTCCCATTTCTTGTGGAGAGCGCTCACATTTTTCCTAGTCTTTTTATCACCCATGTATCTAGAGGAGCTTTTGTTGCACTTGGTGTCCCTGAACAGATTTAATTCTATGAGGTCTTTAGCTTTCCTCCCTAACCTGATCCCTGTCTGTTCAGACAATCTCTCTGTATTCTTCCCAAGCTACCTGTCCTTGCTTCTGTAGGCTTCATTTTTGTGTTTCAGTTTATCCAGAAGCTCCTTGTTCATCCATGCAGGTATCCCCCTGCTCTGTAATACTGTAGAATGACACGTTTACATTAGTAGGGACCTTGAAGATCATCTAATTCCAGCCCAATTAGTTGCTTGGGCAACGTTCATGATTTTTGACCTGCAAAACCGAAGGCAGTTCAGCATCTTCTGTATTACTCTTACAACAGTTTCCAAAAATGTAGCCTAGTGTAACCATCGAGGGCAATGTTCCAGTCATTTAAACATCTTTGTCTAGCTTTCAGGTATTTTAAGTGAGAATTGTGGATTTCTTTTGAAAAAATAATTAGGAACTTCTGAATATTTCTGAAGATGTGGGTTTATTGGCTTTCCACCTCAATATCCAGTAACTACTGCATTCCTGAAAATGCAGGCATTTAAACAACTAGGATAGATTCTTATGGTATTCACTGAAATGGCTCTTTTGGAGTTCATCGAGCAGTTTGTTTCAGTAGTGATGTTGTACCTCCCTAGGTTAGTTCAGACTTCCAGAAGAAACACACTCTTTCAGTTTTCTTGTAATTTAATTTGCTTGAATTTCAGTGTATTTGTGCATGGTGGAATTAGTGAAGAGAGACCTTTTGTTCATTACTACTAGATGATAGTACACTGCTTTAGATGACAAAAAGATCAGTTTTCAGCCTCCTCTGCTGCTGTCCTTAGCTGGCTTCTGTGTTTGATCCCATCGTTAAAAAGAAGTGGCCAAACTGAAAGGAATGTTATTTTGCTTGTGCCCATTTATGTCCCTCTGTGCTTTCTTTTCACTGTATTTTGGGAGAGGAAGGGGGTTTTTGTTTGTTATAACACTAATGGATTGTTATTTCATTATTCATCATGTGCCAGCTTCTTTTTCTGGCTCTCGGTTTCAGCTCTCAAGCATAAACTGCTACTGTTGTTAAAAATAAAAGTTTATATTATTTAAATACTTCTTTAATGTGTCACATTGTGCATTTACTAATGTTGATCTTTTAATTGTAACAATTATCAGATGAAAAGTGATAAAAAGCTGCTATTTCTTTAAGAGACTTTGTCGGAATAGTAATCTAATGTCCACTAAATTAATTTCCACAAAAGCGAAATACACCTTGAATGGTACTGGTAATTGCTTTTCTTTTAAATGAGAATTATGACTCCACATTCTTTTTTTTTCCCTTTTACATGGTATATCCATTTCTTCTCTAGAATAATCCAGCTGGCCATATCTTTACAGTGTATTATCAACCTAGACAAGAGGGAGAAAGGGAAGAAGAGAGACCTGACAGAAGACTGGGTGGTTTTATACACTTACAAATCCCTATGTCTGTTTTAACAGGTGAAAAACCATTTGAATGTCCAAACTGCCATGAACGTTTTGCTAGGAATAGCACACTCAAATGTCACTTGACAGCCTGTCAGTCTGGAGCTGGAGCCAAAAAGGGAAGAAAGAAGCTCTACGAATGTCAGGTGGGTAATGGAGGTAGCAGAGTCCCAGGCTAGACATCTCCCTCCTTCGAGGGAGTGGGAGAACTGAACAAGGCAAGGAGAGTGGCCTTATGTCTCCAAGAGCTGATTCAGTAAAATAAAGATCACATTCAAACACAATATGCAGATAAATTCTTATATCTAAGTAACTCCATTTAAAATGTGGAATTACTGATGTGGAGCCTCATAATACTTACAATCAGAGAGATTCTTACAGGTAGGTTGCCTCTACTGGTCTTTCTGCTTCCTTTTCAAGGTTCTCAAGGCACTGACTTAGGTCTTTCCCACTTCTGAGAATGCTTCACTAAAGTTCAAAATACAAAATAATACTTCATGTCTATTTTATTATCATTTTGTTTGATACCAAATGTACTGACTGTGGAAAGTAAGTCCAACTTAATGCTGATGTTGCCTAAAGATTGGGAGCCAAAAAGACTCCAGGCAAATTTAGTAGAGATAAGATAATAGAGCAGGTCTTTAATGAAGGCCTTCTGACAATGGGAGTACAGAAAAGATGCATGCGCCCCGTGTCCAGTGGTTCTGCGATTTTACAGTATTGTCCACTGAATCCCAGAAGTATCTACCCCCAGTTCCTCCTCAAATCTGCCCCCATCATGTCTCTCCAGAAATTGAGTTGGGGGTCCTGAGACCCCTTTCTTCCTCATCTTCCTCTTCTTCACGGCACATACTGCCTTTGGAGCTTCTCCAAGGTTCTGGACTGTGATGGTGTCTTGTTGTTCCGGCCTGGAATGCAAATATTCTTACACAGAAGATGTTTTCTATAATTCTATCTTGAAAAGAGGCTAAATAAATCTAAAGAATTTAGAAAACTTGGTATGAAATAGGGAAATAGGGTTTAGTGAGTGTAAGCTACTACTCTTAAAGTGTGAGAGAGTATACAATTATACTAAAATTCTATATTTACTACACAGCTACTTTAAAATCTACGAAAAGCTAAAAAATTCAAATGTGTCACTGGGAATCTGTAATGTCTTTTAAGCAAAATAAATGCTGTAGGGCTTGTTAGGGTACTTGGTCACTGTATGTAACTGTCTTTTGAAAAGCTGTTCAGATAAATTTTACTTCACTTTTAAAAGCAATTCTGAAGAACTAGAAAATAAAAGAGCTGAAGTTGGTTGTAGCATTTTTGTTTGCTGCCTCACTGCTGTGACAATCTCACACACACATTTCTTTTGCTCCCTCCTGCTCTCCTGCAAGTTCTCATGCTCTCACATGCACTGCCTCAGTCTCTGCCTTTCCCTCTCATGCTCTTTCACATAATTCTTCCCTCCTCCCCACTCCTTCTACCCTTTCCCCTTCTTCCTCTGTCCCCACTTTTTTCACCTTCTTTCTCATTCCTTCTTGCTCTTCTCCCCTCTCCTGCCACCTCTCCCTACTCTTTTCCTTGCTCTCGGCTTTCCCCCTTTATTTTCCTCTCTCTCCCTACTCCCATCTCTCCCCACCCTGTGAATCCCTAAGTCTCTCTTCCCCTGCCCAAGCCTCCTTCTTTCTCTCACTTTTCACTTAAGGCTGTCATCTTAATCATTTCACAGAATGGCTGCAGTTTGAGGTTAAACTGGGTAATGTAGAAGAAAACTCCTGGGTATTGGCTTTATTTGTTCCAAAAGAGCAAGTGATCTTATTCACAGAAAGCACTGAATACTGTAGAAGATGAACTAAATTTGTATTCCTAATAAAGTCCTTTAATCAGAAGCTTCACTGATGCTGTCATGCTAGTCTGTAGCAGACCTCTGTCTTAAACATAACTGTGTTCTGAATGTGAGAATAACATTCCTTACCTACATGTATAACACAAGGTTGTACCTAGGAGCTGCACTGAACATACTGTTTTGTACTCGTGTAAGACCCCTGGCCCCAAGCTATGAGCTCACCAAAGGATTGTTACTTCAAAAATGTGCAAGGCTCCAACAGTAACTTCTCTCCAGATTATTGGAAGACCCCTCGGTTCTTTTAACACCTTAAGAGACAGTGCAAAGGAGAAAAGCTGCACACATTTTTTCAGGGGATACTTTTACTGCTGAAGTTTGGGAAATAAAGAGTACTTGGCAAAAGTTTAAAGGGTAACATTCAACCAAAATAAAGCATTTCACAAAGCATTGACTTAGCACATGCTAACCCATATAGCTTAGCAAAATCCAACCCATCCAGTCTCAAGCTGTCCAAAATGTAAATAAAAAGTAAAGGAAGAGGGAGGAAAAAGAGAATTATAGCTTCCACCAGAGTCCTGTGAGAATCCAGCTCCCACATGTCCAGGTAGCAGGGCTCAAACAGCATGAAGAGCATATGTTGCTGTTTCTATTTGCTCTGGCCCCCTGTGGCACAGCTACCCCCAGTCGGGGCCCCTGTTGTGCCAGACAATCTGGGGCTGGCCTAGGGGCTCTGAGATGTGGTGTGGGGGAGTGCTCCCCCTGTCCAGGGGGAGCTCCGGAGCTGCCCCAGGAGACTCCAGGAGACTGGGGGGTGGGATATAGCATCACCTCACCTCCATGAAATTCCACCTAGCCCTTTCCTGGCCACCCTCCCAACCCACACACACACTCTTTGAGTTGGTCTGAGCCAATAATGAATACATTAATCTAGTGTCTTACAATTGGTGGCCCTTCAGTCTAATTACTTCATGTCATAGCTTTGTCTTTCTAAATCTCCTCATCCTCTCACAGAGGTTGTGAATGTGGATTAGTATCTCTTCAGCCTAAAAAAATTGCAGCAGGTCTTGGATAAATTTTTTTTTAATTTTTCACTTTTTTTCTTCAAATGCTGTACTGACTTAAGAATTTCGTAAGTGTCCTATGCAGGCACAACTCAAAGTAGCTCACCATTCTTAAAAAATAAAGAAATAAATACCATGTCCTCTGTTTGTCTGAAGCTAGCTTCTCGGCTTTTACCTCTAATGTCTATGCTTTTTGAATCCAAGTAGCAAGAAGCCACACTATGTGAAGCCACGATCTCAGAGAGGTACCATACTTTGTCATATTTCTGTTGGTACTATTTAACATACTATGTATGTTTTGTTTCAGGTTTGTAACAGCGTGTTTAACAGCTGGGATCAGTTCAAAGATCATTTGGTAATACACACTGGTGACAAACCCAACCACTGTACCTTGTGTGATTTGTGGTTTATGCAAGGCAGTGAACTGAGAAGGCATCTCAAAGAAATGCACAATATTTCAGAACTACTGGTGACAGAAGAGGTTCTTCCAGTGGAAGCTATGGAAGCTGAACCAGTAACATCAATGACAATAATAGAGCAAGTCGAGCAAGTCCATGTCCTACCAGTAATACAGGTACAGGTGGATCCTGCACAGGTAACTGTGGAACAGATGCACCAGGATCTCATACAGGACAATCAAGTCAAAGGCACACAGATGGAGGAACTGCAAGAACAGGTGCAAATTAGTTACTTGGAAGTTGAACACATTCAGACTGAACAAGGTGCTGAAGTTCATGTGGAGCAGTTACATGTTGAGCATGTAAATCAAATACAGATGGAAGAGGTACAGGCAGAACTTATAGATGGAACACGCCTTGAACAAGTAGAATATCAAGGGGTTGATCATGGAGAAGCAGAAGAAAAGGAACCTGATCAAAACGATGATGT
Organism: Pseudotriccus pelzelni; assembly: GCA_035584735.1. Taxonomy (NCBI): domain Eukaryota; kingdom Metazoa; phylum Chordata; class Aves; order Passeriformes; family Tyrannidae; genus Pseudotriccus; species Pseudotriccus pelzelni. The sequence goes on along the minus strand of JAWMRA010000090.1, from coordinate 55,652,645 downwards.
GGATAAGGAACATCATGAACAAGCTTAAAACCACAACAATTAGTGGACACACAGAATGAAAATGGGGATGACTAGGACAAATAATGACACTGCAGGTTTAGGAATAAAATACCAAATTATTTTTGTTAACTTTTACATTGGTTTTTGAACTGTCAGTGGTCACCTTTCCAATATGCTGTCCATAGGAAGCTGGACCAGTGGACCAAAATTAGCTTTCTTCATGTACAATTAAACTTCTCTCATATGTGAAAAATAATTTTCCTGTTCGTATAATGCCATGGAAAAGAAACTACCACAGACATGGACAGTGTTGTGAGTTTTTTAGCAATGAATAGCTTGTATCATTGTTACACAATTCCTGGGTATATGTAAGAGTAATTTCACCTCTTTTCATCTTGCAGTAGACACAAACTCTTGTATAGCACTGCAGGGTGTCTGTGGCAAGAGAATCACTTAAAAACTGAGGGGTTCTATTGTAAGTGGCAATTACGTATCTGTGAATTTTCAGATCTTTCAGGCGGGGCTAAAATTAGCATTGTTGCTGGAGGTGTCTGAGCACAATAATCCTGTGCCTTTTCAACACTGACTAGTTAAATTTCCCAAAAGTTTCTAGAGTTTTTGAGAATTTAGTTCTGTAAAAGGCAATGTAGGTAATGTTATAGTGCTTTATATTTTTGCTTAAAATTGTCAGCTACTGATTTTTCTTTTTACATTAAATTTAGAGGTGGGGGGCTGAGGGAGGGAACAGATTCCACATGGAGGCAGCAAGACACTCTAAAAGGGACACTTAAAAAAAAATTTGTTAGAGTCTGTGGCAAACATGAATTGGAAAAAACCTACCAGCAGACTCTTCTTTTATAAAAAATCATTTTTGAAAATGTTTATGTTTAAACATAAATATAGAGGAGATTTGTCTATGTGGTATCAGGTTCTTGGTTTTTTTGAAATTAAATTCTGACACTTGACACAAAGATATGCTAAACATAAAAGTAAAAGCCATAGGTATAAGTGCTAAACTGTGGATTGAAAAGTAGAAGTGTAAATAGTTTAATCAATATTAGACAATAAAACAATACCAACCATTAAATGTTGCATTACTTGTTTCATCCATTAGGAACAACTGAGTGGCAATTACAGTGCCACTTCCAGTGTTAAGAATCAATCTCATTTTTAATATGATTATTATCTCTTTACTGTAAAGTTAGATTTGTTTAGAAAATACTTGTCTATCTCTCTGTACTCAAGGATGCTAAGAACTTCTAATTCTTAATTACTGCTGGAGGTTAGAGGTGCTCCACATTTCTGAAAAACTTTTCAAAGCCTTAAATGGAGGAATTTTTGCAAGGACATTCTCTAATGCTCTGGGTAATCTTGTAGGTCTTAGCTAAAATCAGGCTTTTCTATTCCATGTTCAAATGCAGAACTATTTCTGGGGATTTGTGCATTTATTTAGTCTCATTCAAGAATGTGTTTCATTGTAGCTTTTGAGAAACTGTTGCAAAACAAACATGGATCTCAATTAAAATTTCAAACAATTTGATTAATGTAACTTGCATTTTTTTAATTATGTTTTGTGTTTTCTGAGATGCAGGTAATTTGTGATGAGATTCTGTGGAGAGGGAAGAGTGTGGCCCAGTGTTAATCATGAAAATAAAATCAGTTATTATATTTATACCTGGCTTCTGATCAGCAGCTTGTCTTTTGATAACATGGAGGGGGCAGTCCTCCTTGCTTAGCTGCATAATGCTGAAATTTTGGGGATATTTGTGCATATAGACAAAGTCAGTCTCTGTGGAAGGATCTGCCTGTGTGTCTGACCAGTGAAACTTACTTGTTAGGTAATTTAAGTCCAGTATCAACTGAGCAGTTTCTTGGTATTGGTAACAAGGCAAGTAGTTTGGTAGGTTGGGCTATTGGTTCAGTTCGATCTCCCCTTTCCAACAACAGTTCTTGAATTTGGTAGGAGAGAAACAGTGCTCTGGTGGTGTGCCTACTGGTGCCCCCCCAGATTCCCAATGAGCCTGGGTGGGAGTATGGTGGGGGGACCTTTACTCTTCCTTCGGAGGGACAGGGAGAAAGGCTCCCCTCGAGTAGTAGCTCTGCTAGAGAGCCTTCCCCCTTCCATGTAATTCGCTTCCCATATGACTGAAGCCCAAAATGCTTCCATCCCTGAGCATCCCATTTTTGCCTCCTTGCTGCACCAGCTGATCCTGAAGGAGGGAAGGTTGTTAGAGGAGTGGAAACTCTGGAAAAGCCACCTTGACATCCCCTCTGTGCCTCCAATGTCTGTGTAGACACATAGACCGCTCTGAATTCCGTATTCCCTATGCACTATTGGAATTCTTCCCCCTAAACACGCACGCACTGCAGGTCCCCGGAGCCCTGTGTGACGCGTGTTCTGGGAGCTGTACCTTGGAACTACACCTGTCTGTAAGTCAAAACTCCTGGAACCGGGAAGGGGGAGCAGCTGTAGCTCCCGGGATGCGGGAAGGGGAGGGGGCCAGGACGGCCTGGGGGTGCCAGTGGGGAGCGGGGCGCTGGTCACCGCCGCCCGGGGCAGGACTGTCTGGGGTTTGGAAGCTCCCGGGTGCCGAGGGTCTCTCCCGAGGGCAGCGAGGGAAGCGCTGTCAGGAGGCGGCGAAATGGCGCGGACGCCTGAGGGGAGCAAATGGCGGGCGGCGGGAAACGGCCGGGGGGCTGTGGCGGCGCTGCTTCCCGGGATCGGGATCCCGGGAAGGGAAGGGCTTGCCCGGCGGGACCCTGCGGAACCGGGGATGGAGGCGGCGGGAGGCAGCGGGTCCTCAGGTACGCCCGCTTCCCTTGCCAGGGAGCCCAGCCGGCCTGGGCGCTGGGGGTCGGGGGGCTGCGTGCAGGCGAACGAACCCCCCTCGAGCATCTGCTAAAATGCCGCTGGGGGAGTTATTACTGATAAATTTAGTAATACTTCGTCGCTGCTATTCTGGTTTGTGAGTTGGATTGCCTAGAGCAACTACTGTGGCGAAAAGGAACCATGGAGACATTCCAAACCCACCTGGACGGCTTCCCATATCACCTGTTCCAGGTGACCCCTCCTTGGCAGGGGCGTTGGACTGGATGATCTCCAGAGGCCCCTTCCAACCCTAACGATTCTGTGATTCTTGCGTTTCCCAGTGGGCTTACTGATGCAGCATTCCGCATTTTCCTGACGCTGAGCCTTCTCCAAAACCCCCGTAGCAACATGAGGCTGTACCTCGGTATGAGCCCCCCGGGACGGGGAGTGGGTTCCGTTTGTTACTTAAATGCAGATTCTTTGGGGGAAACCCGTGTCTTACCTGACACCCGCTCACACTTAGAACTAATGGGAGCCTGAGGCAAAAAATATTTTCATTTGAAGAAATCCCATCCTGTGCTTGACCTACAAAATACGTGACTCCACGGAAGAAGCGGGGACACACTGCTGTGTTTTCTGGTTGCTTTGTTATTCGTTAGATAGTGTAATCTTTCCATATAGCTCCAGAGCATCAGCCACAGTCACTTCCCTAACAGCAGGTATCAGAAGAATGCTCCTTTAAGGATGTAGTTTGGCATTTCAGTTGATTCACACCAATAGATTTGTTGATGTTATGGGTGCACACGTTTCAGCGTGTTTAGATGGTCCCAGTTCAGGAAGAAAAGTGAAAATGATGCTTGTTTTCAGAGAGAGAAGAGTGTTTGTTTATATGCATATTAAAAAAAACCACCTGAATTTAAGATGTATAAGTATATCCAAAAAGGTCCTAAATTATATATATGATATTTTTTCTTGCACTGTGTAATTACTTTTTAAATATTTTTTCAGATCTATAGCAATTCCAGGAGCTGAGCAATCTCATGACTGTAAATGAGCAAATAATTTGATGGAGTTTATTTTTCCTGTCCATTTAAATATTATCATCCATCTTCTAGTGCCTTTAGTTCAACTGATACTTCTTTTTTTAAATAGTATCTTAACCCACAGCTAGAGGTGAGGACTTCAGGATGGATTAGATAGATAGATAGATAGATAGATAGATAGATAGATAGATAGATAGATAGATAGATAGATAGATAGATAGATA
>JAWMRA010000090.1:55632747-55648176 GCA_035584735.1 Pseudotriccus pelzelni | reverse complement strand
AGATAGATAGATAGATAGATAGATAGATAGATAGATAGATAGATAGATAGATAGATAGATAGATAGATAGACAGATTGTAGGTCTGTTTGGGAACTAGAAAATAAAGATGCCTGAATATGCCAATATTCCTATTCTCAACAATTGCTTTTTTGGAATATTTTCTGAGGGTTTTTTTTTTTTTAATCGCACCTTTTGGGGTATTTTAAAAAATATTGTCCAGTTGTGGAGTCCATAGCTTTATCAGATGAAAATACTGATTTTGTGAACTAAGACAGGATTTGCACTATTGCAAATGTAAATAATTCATTATAATACATTCTGATATACTGATTCTGTTTTGAAGGCAATTAAGTTGCACTGGAAAATATTTGGTTGTTCATATTGCCTCCACATTGCAATAAATTGATCTATTAGCCCTTTTCTAAAAATTATTTTTCTTTGGTTCCTGTAGGTTGAATTTCATGGCAGGATTTTCTGGACTTCATCACTGAAGAAATTATATGCTCCATGGAACAGAGCCACTGCAAGTTCCTGCTCCATGAGGGACACAGCACTGACCCAAGCAGACACCGCATCGTGGCAGCTGTAGAACTTTGCCTGGGGAAGCACAAGTGACTGAGGTGGTTGTAAGATACATGTTCAAAAGGTGCTCTTAGCAGGATTAACTCCTTACAGCTGCAAACACCACGCAACCTTTGCATCGCCTGTTGTAGTTTCCAGTGTTATTCCAGAGCCCTGGAAGAGGGGCACATTTGCTTCTTTTCCTGATTTTTACTGTAAGCTGGGAAACAAACTTCAACCTTTGAAATTCTTGACTAACACTGAGAAGATCTCCAGTGTGGCTCTTCCTTGTGTTTGGAAAAAAAGTAGTCCTTCATGCATAGACAGCTCTCTTTTAGGACGCTTGGCAAATATTATTTAGCTCAGCCTCTAACTCTTCCTGTAAAGTATGTAAATGGCTTTTATTTTCTCCTTTTTAATTTTCTGTATTTTTTAAGGTTACACAGACTAAGTAATTCTCCAAGCAGGCAGTAATGGAACTGAAAACACTGCCCATCTTCCTGACTTTCTCTCCTGAAGCATAAAACCAGAGACTCTTCTTATTGCAAGGAAAACAAATTAGCAAGAAAGATAACTCCAAAATAGAAATCAGTGTATCTCTTGCTTGAAATATGAGACTGTGGCTAATGTTGGAAGTATAGGGATAATACTGACTTTGTTATGCTTGCAAAATAAATACAAATTTGCGCACTCGAAACCATGGAAAATTACTTGGAAAACACTAATATTTTCTCAGAAATTATACATTTCCAACAGCTTCCAAGGATTTCCATTGCTTTCAGCATTCATTCGTAAGATGAGCCACCCTTCTGGTTATGAACTGGTATTTTAAGATGCAGAGAGGGTTAGAGATTATACCAGTCTCAGTATCTGCAGTGAAATAATTGTAAGTATGTCTGTGCTAGTGATAAATCTTCATAATGCTGCATGGAGACAGATCTGCTCGTAGAGGATTACTGGGATACATATTCTGCTGGTTGTCATGACAATCATAAATCCATGCAGCTGCACAGCAGTGTATTAATCTGTGCATGCAGTTTAATCCCGTTTCCAAATTAGATCATCAATAATGAGCAGATAGATAACAGCTGGTTTACTGTCCATTCACTTCTCTGAAAGTAGCACCCGGAGTCCAGCCAATACATCTCCAGTTTTCTAGGAAAGACATGATGTTAAACCATGGAGCAATTTGCTGCTGTAATAGCAGTGCACGACTTGGCTCAGTGTCCCATATCCCGTATTCCTCAGGTGTTTATAACTAATGTAATTTTTCTCAGTCTGAATTACTATGTCATTTGTGTTTTAGAGATTATATCAAAAGCTTAAGGTCTCTATAGTCCCTCATTAAGAGAACCTGGTTGTTACACTATGCAGCAATGCGTGCTGATGCTATCATGACCTTTTAAAGCTCTTGTTGCAAAATAAGGAGGTATATAATCTGAAAGGAAGTTAAGAAACATGAGTATTCCCTGCAAGGCAGTTAAGGTGTTCTTGAGAACTCATCTGGTACTGAACAATTCAAGACAACTACTCCTGGTGTGACTTGAACCCTCTTTCATTATTTTGTAGTTAATATATTTTATTATTTTGCAATTATTATTTCCATTATTATTTGCAATTATTACTTCCATAGCTTTTCATGTAGTTTGCTGAAGTGTATTTGTGAACTTCAGTGTGTGTGTGAAAGGTTTCATGAAGTCAAAGTAAGCAGGCTCAGTTTACTTAGGCCTCTTTGAGGGGCTGTGTTTGTGTAAAACGCCAGCCCTGTCCTGCACAGCAGGCTCGTAGATAATGCGGTTTTCCTTAGAGCACAGTTGAAAGAATCAGCTTTTCTTAGTCCTGCAGGAGTTGATTATACTGGCAGTTGTCTTCTGTGCCCTGCCAGGCCACCACGAATTAATTGTGGGCTGAGAGAGGCAGCATGAAACTACGCTAATAATTGTAGAAGGAGAATCTACCAGTGCTTCTCATTTTTTGGTTTCATTTTTAAACACGATAGAGCAGTGTAAGTTTGAGAGTGTTTTCATTAGTTATAGATTCCTCAGAATCCTCATTTGGTTTTGCAGAACTCAAGTTGAAGAGTCTCTTTCACCTTCTGCCCAAGTCTGGTCCAGGAGGCACAAGAATTTTACTGTTGAACTGAGCCTTGGGCTCTGCTCTTAAATAAAGTTCCACTTCTCTGGCCAAGCATGGCTTTATTGCACCGAAGGAGAGCTGATCACTTACCAGCTTCAGTAAATATAACGTTTAAGATGAGTAGTCAGTGTTTAATTTCCAGCGGCACATTTTCATTAGCATTTAAAGGGAAGTCTTTCTTGACTTAACTCTCAGCAGTGAGCTACCAAGCAGCATGCCAGAGGGGCACAGGGATTTGAGATGTATAGCCAGGGATGTTAGCTTTTCAGAAATAGTACTAATGCAAAGTGTCAGCTTCCACAGCATATCAATGAATAATTTTAATCTTAATTTGAAGTGTAATCAGCTCCATTTGGCAGAGATTTCTCTTGACAGCAGTTTGGTTGTAATTAAGATTGACAACTTTTTACATAAGTAATGAAGATTTGTAAAGATTTTATTTCAATGCCTTCTTGCTTATTCTTTCTTAGGGTTTTGTTTGGGGATTTTTTAATCCCTTGTGCTTTTTTCTGTCCCAAACTCCTTTTGGTTTCTTGATATCACATGAAACAGCTATTATCTCGCTAAGTAGAGAAAAATAAGGTGCAGGTTTCCCTTCAGAATCAAAGGGTAGGAGCATCAGTAAGAGCTGGGTTTGGCCTTTTTCCCCGATGTGGATTGTATCATCCTCTTTGCTGGTCTCTGGTGACCCAGGATTCAATGACCACCTGAGAACGTTTGGTATAAAAATCAGATTGAAGTTCAGAAATACCTGGAAACTAGCCCAGCACATGACATGAATATGTAGTCATTAAGCAAAGTATCTTGAATATATAGGAATATATATAGGAGACTGGTGTTGCCAAAACTTCTGTACTTAGCAGAACAAACTCATTGACTGCGGCTTAATTCTTGCTAAACATCACATTATTTGGGTGTCTTGCACAGAGCTATGCCCATAAAGCCTGATGTTGAGAAAATATTTTTTAACTTTTCTTCACATGAGGGGGTGACAGTTTCATGCATAACTTTTGGTGTTGGTCTCCACTAATCCTCCCAAGTCGTAAATATAACATGGTGTACGTAAGGGATTCCAGGGCTGCGAACAAGCACTTTCTGCCAAGGCCTCTGGAATTTTGAACTTTATTTGGACTCTCATTCTGTTTGTGTTTGTAGTCAAGTTTTACACTGCTACCGTAATTTTCATATGTGTAAGACATTCTGCTAATAGAGGGATTGACAAATGTGTTTCAGTACAGAAGTGATATGGAGATGCTCAAAAGATGTCTGTGTTTTGTCTGAATCTTGGAGCATAAACTGATTCAGCAGCATTGCAGAACTTTTCAAAGCTCAGAATTCTGTCTTGAATTTAGTGCTGTAATAAGAAATTCAGAATTAGTAAATGTTAAGACTCCTTTAGATGATGAGAAAGTCCATTGTTTGTACTAAAATAGGAAAGGTGAACAGATTCCTTCTTCATCAGAAATGAGACTCCATTGTTTTCATTTCATCCATCACACTAGCAGTCTTGGTCCTTTAGCAGTCTTTCAAGTTCAATTCCAACAATTTATGAAACTTGTGGTCATTTTTGTGTGATTGTCTTGGGCATAAAGTAACAACTCATTAAAGCTGCTGGCTTAACCTGTTTACTTCTGTAAAGTGAACTGTACATACAAGCAGTAATTTTTGTGCATTTTTTGTTACAATGGAAAAATATGTAAAACGCCTTAAAGGAATATTAGGAGTATCGTCATCAGGGATAGTAAGCAGGAGTTGTGGCATTGCCTAAAGCGAACAATTAGTTAGTCTATGTTCACATCTCATTTCATTTTCATGAACAAGAAGAGAGCGTAGCAAGGAGAAGTTGTCTTTTTCCTTCGCTTTTGATTTAACTTTGCACACAAATGGTGTATATGTTCTGTATCATGCCTGTGAAAAATTGAGGAGTTCTCTCTGGAGAGTGCAGGGGATGCAGGATGTCAGCTTGATGCTGGCTTTGAGGTGGGAACAGGCTTTCAGATTAATGGTTCTCTGTTTTTTGAGTATGTGATCGCTGCAGTAAATAACTGCTTTTCAAGTGGTTAGTGATTCCTCCAGGTTTAAAAATAAGAAACAGAAATGTATGAAGTTCTTTGATCCGGTAAACCAAATTATGCCAGCCCTGTGATTTAGAGGTTATGAGAATAATCTGTTTCCAGTCCTGTTGAGCTCTGCATGGTGTCACCAGATTAAGTGGTGTGATTAGCTGGGTTAAATACTAATTATATGAAGAGGATGCAAGAGACATGCGTTTTCTTTCTTTTTCTCTCTCAGCTGGTGCTGTGGCACTGAGAAATGCGGCTGCCATGGAGAGACAGAAGAGTAAATATTATCCATCACAGGTCAATCAGAGACCTTTGGAGGAACCAGAAGAAGCTGTTAATCTTTGTGTTAGAGGCTGAAAAACTTAATGCCAGCAAAGCAGGCAGTTCTAGCTCGAGGCAGTGTTGACTATGTTCACACATTGTATATCACCAGGCAAGATTAAAGGCAGTGTTATGTCTGCTCTGGGATGCTTGATGGAGAATTTCTTCAAATATACCTCTTCAGGAGCAGATCATGAGACTGCTTTCTGAGAGGTTTCAGACTCTTAATCAAACTTGTTTGGTAGATAGAGGGTATAGGAGATCAAAAAAGTCAAATGTCCCCTCTTACCTGACAATAAAGCTGTTACTGCACATACTGCAAATGTCTTCATTCCCAGACATGATTTCTGCTATCACTCTGTAGTGCTAAAACAATGTAATGTCATTTGTAAATGGCTGTGAAGAGTAAAAAAGGTTTTGGTTTTGACTCTACAGTTCTTCATGATGCATTTTTTTGATAATCAGGGATGTGGAAGGGTTGCCCTTCTTGAGAAGGGGTTAGAACTTGGCCTTTTACTGCCAGAGGCTCTGACTGTGCCCAGGCTGACATCCTGCCCAGCACCTGACAAGTCCGAGTTTGTCCTGAGAGAATGTAACCTTCTGGATTGCCAGCTGCACTTTGTTCAGATTTCAGAGCAACATTAAACATTCCGTGTCTTATTTTATCTTGCTGGCCCCATGGTGTTAGCCGGCTTCGTTGGAAAAGCTGAACAGGCCCTTCCTCTGCATCTCTTGTTCCCATTTTCCTCTATTCTCAAAAGCTGTCCTAGAAACCTTAGCAAGTCTTATGACTATGTTTTTAAATGCACGTCACATGAACCACCAGTGACACCATGTGTTGCCTTTAGTAGTACACCAAAGTATCATTGTAGCTTTAGAGTCATATTTTTTTCTCAGCATGCTTTCCTGCTGGTATATAATTTGATGTGCATACTACTTAAGCAGTGATTTCATTCCTGTCTTGAAAAAACTCCCATCCAACAGGTTTTATAGTTTAATTATAATGATAAATGGAAAAAAATATGTTGTGCTCAAGCAACTTATCACCATTAAAGTAGTATAGACTCTTATAATTTTTTTACTCTCTCCATTTTCTTTCTCTTTGCTTTCTCTTTTTTCCCTAAAAACTAATTATGAACTAGTTCCTCTGATTGTTTTTCTCATTTTTTTCTCCCCCATTTTACAAAGTAAAATGAAACTGGAGTTTTTTCCCTTTCATTGAGTTTTGCTTCCCTCAGGCAGCTGCTCTTTCTTGAGCTGATAGAAGGCTGCTGGAAAGGGGTAGAGCATTAAGCAAATCCAGGATAGATTAGTCAGTGAATGAACTGCTAGCAGCATTACATTGTCGTCCACTTAAAAATAGATGGCTATTTCAGAACTTTAGTCTAATAGGAATAGCTTATAAACTCTTCTGCATGTCTCTAGTCTCAGATGCATTTCTGGATTCTCATATGAAATTCTTCTGCAGATTTCTTCAAGGAGAAAATAGAGGGAAGGTGAGGAACTGGAGTATCTTGCCTAGAGACTTTTAAATAAACTTGGGATTTCAGATCGTATTGAGTGAATGGTGGCTGTAATGGAATTGCATCAGGGGAGTGGGTCCTTGCAGAGAAGATTATGGTTTAAATATGATCAAAAATTTGTTTACGCTGTACTTCAGTGTATATTTGCTTTTTGCTTCCATGGTGAACATACACTTCCTGAAATCATAGAACGTAATTCATCCCTGTGAAATGCCATAGAGTTATATGTAAGAACAGAGTTACATGTAATGTTGTGGAATTATTCTTAATTTCCATTTTTCAAATTTGACAAAACCTGGTCCCTAACCTTGAACATTGAATGTCTTACTCATTAACATTTTAACAAAATATCATCTGTCTTAGCTTTTGAGATGTTTTGTTGTCTTCTGTGTGGTACGTGTTATGATCTCTTGTATGGCAGTTCATGCCATATGATATATATTGAGCTGTTCCAGATATCTTTGGAAAAACAGTTCCCTTTCCAGTGGATTTAATTAGAAAAAGTAAAGTGGAAAGAACACTGATGGGCTACCTAATGCTGCTGGATACTCAGATTTGCACTGTTCTTTCTAATGGAACACTGTTTATCTTCATTTTGACAATAACAACAATAACAATAATAATAGTCTGAGTTCAAGCACAGGTACTGAACAAATGTCAATAAGATTAGCTAATGAAATTAAATACTAGCCAAATGTATTAACAGTAATATTCGTTCAAGTCAGGAAAACTTTTGCTGTTCAAATGTCATATGAAAAGCAGGATGGTTTTTAGGGATTTGAGATGTAGCAGCTTTTTTGCATGACTCTGCTTTTCAGTGAATCAGTAGCAAGACCTGTACTGCTTGGTCCTCTGTAGTGTTCCTCTTCTGCACTTTCCCAGCTGGAAGGGTCTTGGTCTCAAACACTGGCAGCCTTCCCTGACCTCAAATGCTGGCTTCTCTGCTGATCCTTGCAGCATAACAAGGCAGTTACCTAAACTTTTTGGGATACAGCCTCCTCAGCACACACTGATGTATATGAACATTTGGTTTGAGAGACAGTATTATGAACTTTTCAGTGCTCCAAAACCAGACAAGTTTAAAAGGGAGAAAATAAAAGGGCTTCTAAAAGAAGCCTAGGATTGCCTGTGAAGCATTTAGCAGCAACATTGAAGCCAAAGTCACAAAAGAAGAGTAAAATCTAGAGTTGTGCTCCATCTTCTTTGGGTTAATATCCCTCACTTACAATCCTTACTGTGCACCGCAGCAGATTAAGCTGAGAGAACAGCTGAATTTGCAGTAAGCTGTCTTGAATGTTTCTTGCTGACATTACACTTTTTCTCTAGATCCCAGTTTCAAAAATACCCGCCCTAATTTCACTCCTGTTCTCCATCCAGTAGAAAAGGAATCTTTAGTGGGCAAGATTTCTTTGATATGCAGAGATTAGTAACTTATGACCTGCAGGATGTCAAATAGATTTCTTCCCGCTAAGCTTCTTGCCCTGTCTCAATTTGCTGTGCATTAAGCAGTTTCCATAGGTTAGCTGAACCTTCAGCAATGCTGCTGAGCTTGTGCTTATTCCCCTGCACAACTCTGTGCCTGCAAAGCTTGGGATGGCAAGCCTGGTAGGAGGGCACTGCCCAGTGCAGAGATTCTTCAGTATGTGGTATCCAAATAGAGCTCCAGAGCCAGGAGCCGGTGTAAGAAGCAGATGGTCTGCATGGTGAGGGGATCTCTTCATTCTAAGGAGGTGGCACGCTCATATATTGCTAGAGAAATACGTCTGGGGTTTTTTTTTCTGTTTCAGTGTTGTTTCCTGATGGATTCTAGAGATTTCCAATCTAATGTCAGATGGAAAGTACAAATAGCTGTCTTTCTATCTAGATTTTTTTTTCTCTAAATGTTCTTAAACTTCTCAGAACTTCAGTCACTTTGCGACATTTAAAATTGGCAAGGACAGAGCAGTTGCAACAACACTTTCAGGGGGTAATTCTTAAGCATTTGTAAAACCAAGCAGACAGTGGTTGGGTTTACAGATGCTACTCTCCTGCCACTTTTATGAGGGCATTCTATTTCTACATCTATGTTTTCTTTTAGTGAGGCTCAGTAATATAATTACTGCAACGCAGCAGCTTGTTAATACTGATTCAGTATAAATCTCAAGTGTCTAGATATTACTCTGAAAAAAATGGAAATTTCAGTCAGTATAAAGTACATTTCAAAGTTCAGTGCAGGATTTATATCTTTTCAAATTGCTCCCTGGAGAATAATATCAACTGCTTATCTTCTGCCCAGATATGTTGGAAAATCACCTTATAAGTACTTAACCTTTTCGTTCTCAGTACTTTGGAGGAGTGCATATAGAGTGATAAACTTGATTACCTTGTAAGAGGTAATGTTTCTCTTTGCTAGGACCCATCTAATAAGTAAATGAGGAGTACTAAAAGAAAACTGTGATAGGCAATCCAAAACAGAATATTTTCTGTTTTCCTTGTATGGAAATACATTTTAAGTTTCTCTTCCTTGCAAATAATGGTAGGGTGATTTTATTGCAGGCCACCTACTTAGCAATGCATTTCTGCCTAAATATAAAATAATTTCCTTGATATGAGTAAAGACTGATTTTTCTGTGATTTCAGTGGGATTCAAAGTATTGCATATTTCTTACTTCTTGTACTACAGTTTGCTTTTTCCAGAGGATTTGTTTTATTTTCACTGAAAACCTATATGTCAAAATAATTTTTAATGAAATAACTGAATTAGATGTGATTTTTTTTCTGTTATTTAAATGGTATCTCTGTTGACTTTGAATACATGCTTAATGGAAATTGATTTTATTCTTAGCAGTTTCAAGGCAAATTGACCAATTTGCATTATACCTCAGGGAAGGAAATAAAATAGACTGGCCAGGTTAAAGTTTTGAAAGGGTAAATTTAATTTCAAAATACGGTCAGACTTCAAATTAATCCCTCCCATGTATTTCAAAGACCTGGAAAATCAATGGGCTCTGCTAATAAATTCTTTTTTTGTCTTTGTCTTTAATGCAATTTTCTGCACAATTCAAAGACAGATTAATTAATTCTCTTTCCAGCTGTTTTTATCAGCAATGCTGTGAAAGGATGAAAGGGATTTTTTCCCCCCTCATTTTAGTTTCTACTTCACAAGTATTAGCTTAGTATTGTTTGTGTTGTGTTGATTGTTATGCGTTGATTTTCTTTTCCATATACCCTAAGCACTCTGCAGACTGTGGATTTGATGTGAGGCTCCACCAGGTGGGCTGCACCCAGCCCGTGTTGGTGGGGTTACATGAGCTCTGAGTGCTGAGGGCTTTGTGCATCCTTCCTGCATCTCTCATCCAAGGGCCTATTCCAGACAGTCAGCAGATAACCCCTGGGGAGATGAAAAGGTGAGTCTGTGCTGCACCCTGATATCAGTGTGGCATAAACTGCCTGTCAGTCCCTGGTGGGTCTTGTGAGTCAGGCTGGAACACTCCCTAGGCACAGCCAGTCACTGCCTAAAGATCATGGAAAGATCTCTTAGGGCTGGATTGCCGATTAGGGCACACCGGTGTGTTTTTCCTCTATTTCTTGTCTCTGGTTTTGGCAAGAAGGAATTCGGGCTAAATGAACATGGGAACTTGCTTGGATCTATAGTTTTCTTCTACAGTGACCTGTGCTGAGTGGTGCTTTCCATGCTCCTGCCTGTGTCCTGTCAGCAGCTCTGGGAATATGCTGATCAGGTAAAATCCTTGAGAGATCAGGTTCCATCAGTGAAATAACTGTGCCTTTAGGGGTCCATCCCAGAACCAGTGTGGGACCAACCCAAAAAAATCAAGGTTTCAGTCTTTCTGGTGCAGTTAGGGAGAGACATTTGAGGAAGCATCCACATGTATCCTGCTTCAGTATGCAGGGCTCAGGGTTATTAAACTGCTAAATAGGTTGCAAAGTCCATTGTTTTCTCCTCTAAGTAACGACTGTAGAATTAAGTTGTGGGCAAGAGTTAGTGTGTTCTAATGTGGGGGGGGGGGTGGGTTTGGCCGTTTTTTCCTTTTTACACCAGGATTGCTGTTTTCTTGGTTTGATAACAGTGTGTACAACAGACATTTCGTTGTGGTGAAGGAGTCAGTACAGTGCAGCTGTTTGTTTTCTCTTCCTGCTTCCCTTCATGGTGCTGTGGCCATCAAATGAGGTTTCGCACAGAAACCACTGAAGGTGTTTATGTTCTCTTTCAGCCAAGACTGCTGCATATGTTAGTAATCCATATATGGAAAAACAATGCCATGTCTTGGGCAAGAATATTTATAAGGCTGAGAATGATGGAATCATTTAGGTTGGGGAAGATCCTTAAGGCCAACATGTCATGGTTTAACATTGCAATGAAGTTCTCCCCTTGCCCCTGCTCCAGCTTGGACTTACTCACAGACTGCAGGCCCTTAGGATTATACCTGCTTGGAGCGGAGGTTTATCTCTGAGCCACAGTCTCCTTAGGGATATATATACCTGCTGTGGCAGAGACTTATCCACAGCCACAGTGGCTTTGAAATGCACCATAATCCCTTCAGAGGTGTACTTGCTGTGGCACCGTCACAACCACGGCCACAGATGCTTTCAGATGCATCTGTTTTCACATGGACTCATCAGCAGGTCACAGTCCCTTCAGCTCAAGTTCCCACAGGAGTTCCAAGCTGCCCAGCACAGCAGCACAGGAACAGCAGTGATGCCTTGGTCACCTGCCAGCCCAGGGGCATCGCTGTGGCTGCTATCAAAGTGTTCCCAGGCACAGCAGGAAGTTGGTAAGAATAATTTTCATCATTTCCAGTTTTCGTCAAACAATAACTGGCAAACTGAGTGCTGTACCAGCTAGCTGCAGTAATTCTGGGATGCACAAAAATGGGTGGCATGTGGCCCTTGGCAGAGAGAGTATGTTGTTTCTGGAGGTTCTCCACTGTTAGTATTTCCTTCCACCTGAGCTGGGGACATACAGGCCTGCATTCAGCCTGTAACTGTGCTGTATTTTGTGTTTTGAAAAGTTGGTGGTTTTTTTTTTAACAACTCCTATGAAGCTCTGAGCTGTGAGTTTTCTATAGGCACTCTGTTTTCTGGCATTGGCAGAAGACCAAGAGTGCTTCTTACTTAAATCAAAAAATGTGCTCAGGGCAAACCTTGAACAAATGTTGATTTCCTTTGGCCACAACAGCATGCACTCAATATTACTGGAGCAAAAGCAAAAAATGGACCCTGTGGTGTCTGGCACAGCAGAGCTTTTGTGTCATGTGTGGTCTGTGGTACAGGTATTGTAAACTGTTCTGTCTTTTATAAAAGAAAGGTGTAGGTCTTCTAAATATAGGAGTATACTAGATTGTTGGTATTAGCTTGCAACAACTGAACTTTCAAAGCTACGGTTAAAAAAGGGGATTATTTTTCCTGCAAATGACATTAAAAAAAATCCTTGCTACTTTAAATTCAGTTTTGTTCTGGAGTTGGCTCATGGTGCATATAATGTACTAAGCAGGAGATACGCTGTTCTTCAAAGGAATTTATACAAATTGAGCTAATCCCCTACCCTGGGGAAATACCTTCAAAATCTTCGTCTCCTCCGGCTAGACAGCAGAGGGCCTGAAAAGGAAACTCTAGTGAATGTGTTGCAATATCCAGTGGCGTCATCATAAAAACCCTGTTACTCTGAGGATTTGAGTGGAAGAAGACCCTCCAATGTGGCTTCTTTCACATTCACTGTAATAGGAGCTGCAGCAATTTAAGCATTCAAAGCTGAGTGGCTTTTTGCCTCTCTGAAAGACAGGCTGAATAATTAAAGAGACCAATTTGGAAAACACGGTGCTTGGAGCCTTGGTTTAGCTTCTTGTGTGTTTTCATTTGCTTCATTCAAAGCTTCTTAAAACCAAGCCAGATGTCGCATATATCTGTCAAGATGGGATTTTAGGAACCAAAGTCTATATATCCAGTGATCTATTTCTTGGTTTGGTCCTTTTTCCTTTCATTCCAAACTTCCTTAGAGTTGTGATGCAGGGTTTAAACTGAGCGTGCAGCTGAAACCTGAGGGTATTTAGCACTTAAAATAGGACTAGAATGTCAGTTTGAAAACAAGGTTAAACAACAGCAGTGTTGGGCTGGCACAGGTCTTCAAGGATTGATACATTTGTTCATTGTCTCATGTTGCTTTTTGTGGTGGTTTTGGTTTTGTTTGGTTTGGGTTTGGTTTTGTTTTCTTTTGATTGTTGATTTTGTTTTTTAAAGTCATTGTTTGGGCAGACGAATTCCCCCGAGGTTCTTCAGGTCATCAGTCAGCCAGACTGGCAAAAAACCAATTAAATTATTGTCCTTCATTGTATTTGGATAACTTCTGATTTCCGTGTTTTCCCTTCTCTCTTAGAATTTCTTTTACAGTCAGTGCCCTTTTGTATGATAACAGGATAGATTTTACTGGTTTAGAATACAGGAAGAAATGTAGGCCATAAATAGATGGCATATATTCTGCTAACACCAGGAATACTGAAATAGCTCATCTCAAAATACAGGGAACACCTTACCAGTTGGCCAGATGCCAGGAGGTTGCAGGATTGATGATTAAGTGGCAAGCCTGAAAGGGAGAGTAATGGTAGGCTGTGCGCTGAAAAAGAGCATGTTAAGTCCAAGCAGAAATTTCTGTGGGAGCAAATTCAGGAAGAATTCAGCCATATGCTGATGGCTTAAGGCAGGTTTGCCTTTCTCTTGACTTCTCTGTCCCTGCAAGGTTCTGGCATTCCCATATGTTGTGTTGGTCTGTGTGATTCACATGGACTGGGCTAGCTGCCTTCTCCAAGTGTATTCAGGAGGGACTTGTTTGAAGGAATCCTTCTTACAAAGTCAGCCTTTTCTGCACAGCCAGGTAACTGCATGGGCCCTGATAATTTTTACAGAAGATGTTATTTAGTTCGGTGACTTCGACTTCTGATGCTGAATAGGCTGGTATTCATAAGACTCAGCTATCCAGAGCCTCCTGTGGGCTTTTTTGTTTGGTTGTGGTGTGTTTTTCTTCCCCACCATTAATAGTTCTGTGTTTCTTCTTTTGCAGGACCAGAATTGGCCATACCTGCCATTCTGGAGTGCTCAGGCTATAGCCATAAGTTACAGCTGTTCTTTGGTACGGTGACGAGGATGCCACCTGTCCAAAGATACTATCTAAATAAAGGCTTATTGTTGGTACATGGGACCTCTGACGTTGCTTATGGAGTTTTCCAGACTTTTTGTATGGACAGCCTGTGCAGCTGTGGTTATCCCCAAGCAGAATGGGAACAGAGTTCTGCCTCTCTAATGTAGCAGTATACTGCAGATGAGTGGTTTTCAAATGCCCTGCTCTGCTGGAGTGCTGTCCACCACAAAAACTGTGAAATGCAGTTGAGTTTCATATAGAGAGTTTTTTATTACCTAAAATATTTTTACAGTTGTGATGTGAAACAGGTTAAAGCAGAAAACAACTAAGGGTCAGAATTCAGGCAATCCTGCAAGAAATCATTATTTCCCCAAAGGAAGAACAAACAGAATATAGAGAAGCGTTCTTGGTTCAGAGAAGTGGCAGAGAGAGTGGCAGACACCTGAGGTGGTACCTCTGACCTCTCTTTGTCTTGCTCACACAGGAGATGGGGAGATGGGGTGGAGAGCAGCTCCACTCGGCAATGTCACATGCCCTCTGCTAGTGCAGCACCTCAGCTGCCCACCTAAGCCCCAGGCAATGAGTTACTGGTCTGATTCACTCTCCCTCAGTCTGGGGAATCTGTCCTGGCAGTCAGGTGTCTCCTGTGCTCATCAGTCGGGTGTGCTGCAGGCTGAGAGCAGGGGAGGTCAGCTCTGCACTGTGTCAGAGCTTTCGTGCCCAGCTCACCACCCTCAGGCTACATGATTAGCAGTTGCTGATTAACTCCTGTTTTCCAAGGTTAAAGAAGAAAAGTAAAGAAGAAAATAGTGGTGTGCTGCTTTAAAGGTAAGTGATGCTTGTGTATTTAGAGTAAGGACTTCCACATCTGTGCTGCCAGAGTTAAATTGGTGAAATGGAATGCAGGAGGCTGTCATTCAGTGAAGCGTGTGGCTGTTATGTAAAGGTTTTAATTACTTTCTTCATCTGTCTGCTTAGGAACATGAGACGTCTGGCAAAATTTTGAGAAGGCTCAAGGAGTTAAAGAAAGCTCATCTAAATAAAGGAGGGTTAACGTGACATTGCAGTTACTTAATCCTGTATTGTCCTGCCATGTGACTGCAGGGATACTAAGGCGCAGCATTTCTTTTGCCTGGGGCACAGATTTTGGCTTTCGTGTCATCTTCCAGAATTAGTTGCTTTGTTAAACCCACCATGCGAAGGAAACAGAGGGGCAATGAACTTTTTACAGCAAGGCTTCAACACACAGTGACATTTCCAAGGCACAGTGACAAGCTCGCAGCTGAAGAATGAATCAAAGGCAAACCCTACGGTCAGCTTCTGGACTGGTACCAGAATCAAGCAGAACTGCGCTTTTAAGGTCAGCTATTCAAAATTAACTGGAACTATCTGGATTTATTAGGAGCAGTTAATCAGCTTTCTGTTTGACCTTTATCTATCAGGTTTTCAAAGCATCAAGCTGAAGCCTGAAATTTTGTGTCAAATATTTTCCATGTTTCTACTGTGTAGACACCGAGCACCTTGCCGCTTTCTTGCACAAAGTTTGCAGTTTTAATTGCACAGCCTCTTTCACCTTGTAGCTGAAGATCCCGACACACTCACTCTGTGAGTGAGAAATTGATGTGAGAAATTGATTGTGAGAAATTGCCTCTTCAGCTCCTACAGCTTTGTCTCTGATTTTGAAACAGGACATGC
>JAWMRA010000090.1:55612459-55625660 GCA_035584735.1 Pseudotriccus pelzelni | reverse complement strand
GTTTGAGAAGTAAAAGTAGTATTCGTTAAAGCTGGCTCAGAGTGCCCTCCAGTGGCTCGTGTTCTCTTGGCACATAAATAGCCTCTGGTGAGGTCAGAAGCAAGGGCGTTCCCAGGTCATGCACTGCTCCTGTTTTACATAAACAGTATGCATTTTTAATATATTTTGACAAAATGATCGTATGTCCTGTAAGTGATGGATTAGCTCCAACACTTTTTCCACAGGACAGGTACCCTGCAGCTACAGGAACTTAATTTGCATTTCAAAATTACACCACACCTATTTCTTAGAATTAAACCCAGATTACCAAGCTGGCAAACCTCTTCACTTGTACACACAGACTTCTGAGCAACATTTTACTTTTGCTAAGCCATCCAACTTTCTATGTGTGATTATGTTCACTCGGTGAACTAAATAAGCACTTACTTCCACAAGCTGTTACGTGTAGTAACTGCAAAACCAAGTGTTGCGAACCCTGAAAAAAATACAGATTTTGCACCTGAAGGTATCTAGTCTTGTAGGATTAGCCATTCTGCCCTTACAAATTTGCTTCATGAAAATACTTGGTATTAGTTAGGACTGCTGTTCCTAGAAAAATCTCAGAATCCTTCTTTTCCCCTACTCAATTGGTTTTGTATCATTAGACAATTAAGTTTTGTTTAATACTTTTTCAATGTTGTTGCGATACTAATTTATGACTTTTCCCAAGATAACTCCCCTTCTCCTGTGGGGTAACTAATTGATTAGGGGTAGCCATTGAGAACTTTCCAGTGAACAAACCAATACCAACTTCTCCTCTTGTCCTACAGCATGACAATAATATCATTCACCGGGACCTGAAAGCAGAAAACGTCTTCTACACTAGTAACACCTGTGTTAAGGTGGGAGACTTTGGATTCAGTACAGTGAGTAAAAGAGATGAAACTCTGAAAACTTTCTGTGGCTCTCCTCCTTACGCTGCTCCTGAACTCTTCCGAGATGAAAACTATATAGGCATCTATGTGGACATCTGGGCACTAGGAATCCTCCTATATTTCATGATGACGGGTAGCATGCCATTTCGGGCAGATACTGTAGGCAAACTGAAAAAGTGCATTCTTGAAGGGACATACACTTTGCCTCCCTGCCTCTCAGAAAATTGCCAGAAACTGATTAAAGGAGTCCTTCAGCCCGTACCAACCAAGCGATACTCTGTCAAACTGATTATGAACAGCGAATGGATGCAAGGAATACAGTTTCCCAAACCTTTACAGACATTTAAACTGGATCCTAAGTATTTATCAGACATCAGTACGCTCAAAGAAGAAGAAATTGAAGTGAAAAATATTCTGGAAGATCTGGGAATCACAGAGCAGCACATTCAAAATAACCGGGGAAGAGATGCACGCAGCTCAATAACAGGGGTCTACCGGATTGTGCTGCACAGAGTACAGAAGAAAAGGGCACTTGAATCTGTTCCTATCATGTCCCACCCCGACCCCACACAAAAAGACTTGAGGAAAGGAATACACTCTTAAAGTGGGATTAAGCACACATACAAGCTGTGTTATATTTTATAAATTTTCACTGCAGACTTTCTACTCAACACATTTGACAAAGGGGATTATTCACTTTTCAAAGGGGATTACTGACTTTACAAATTCTGATGTTACTTTTTTTTTTAATTTTTGAATAAACCAAAAATGCCTCACCTTCTTTGCATTTCTCAAGTCACAGCAAAGTGCTCAAACAGAGCTCTCATGCATTTGTTTGACCCTTTCTCCAGAGACGTGGTATAGCCAGTGCAAGAACCGCAGTAATCGAAAGGATCATGAGTAGAGGTGATCTTTCAGTAAATTCTTCTTTTGAGCTTCCTCATCAAGATAATTTTTAAAAAGCATTTTCTTTTAAGAAACAGCAATGCTGCAGTTCTCAGTTTGTCGTGATTTGAAACACAAATCAAGATACAGTGCTTTAACCCTGCACGTGTGGTTGCAATTCCCAATGCCTGACTGGTTGGACTACCATCAGCTAACCTTCTGACACCTTCCACTACTTGCATGACTCTGCCAGTCTGGAACTGCTTGAACTCGCTGCACTCAAATAAAGATTTAAGTGTACTCTGAAACTCATGTAGTTTTAAATTCTTTCTGTAGCACTTCTTACCATTAGCTGAATGCAACCAGTAGCAAAATCCACTTGTATCCGCTGAGCATTACAGGCTTGTACTCACTCCTGCCACCCTGCTTTGGCAACCAAAGCTGTAGCAAAGATGATTTTGACAGTCTTGCCCACTGCAAGTTAAAGTGGGATAGGCTGACACCACCAGTTGTTCTGAGCATCACCAAGATGTAGATGCTTGAATTTTCAGCTTTAATTGCTCATTTTATACTTTCATCTTCAATAGCATCAGATTCAATGCAAAGAACGAGAGTGTTAGCTTTCTGCCCTGAACAGGGACAGCTGGCCTGCCTAAGCTAAGAGGTCGGGCTTGTATGACTTAGTTAAGGTAAGACAGCTGGTAAAAGGTTTACATAGGTACAGCTGGTGCTTTCAAGTGTTAAGGGCAGGATGCCTTATCTGTTACGAGGGCTGATGAGACGATTAATTAACTCTGGAAGGAGTAAATTAATTTAAATGAGCAACAGAATGAGTCTGAAAAGCTACCCCTGGGAAACTGAACTCAGTGAGGCTCAGGTATGGACAAAGTAAGAACCAAGCCCCCACTGCAGATTTTCTGACGCAGATAAAACAATACTGTCTTTCGTAAGACAGTAATAATGATTAATTCTATTTCACGAGGTGGGCATTAATTCCTCTGCTATGAAGTTTCCATATGAAAGCATTTTCAGTAATCTTGAGACCCAGCCCTGATGTAGTAGTTTTGCACCAGCCTAAGCAACCCTTTCGTACTGTTGGGAATGACACAAAGAAGAGAGATCCAGAATATCCACACAGCCTGTGAACCCACAACTTTGGGTTTTCACAGAGCGAGTTTCCTCTTTCTCTCCTGTTGAAAATAAAGCATCCTAAAAACCCAACAAGTCAGCACTACTCCAACAAGTTTCAAATATCTCAAACTTTATTTTAATAAAGGATCAGCCTCACAGACCTGGGAGGTCTGTGCCAGTAGCTCACTTCTTGGTTTGTCCACTGCCAGCAATGGACTTTGTTCCATGACAGTTTGTTTTCCTGGTGCCAAGATAAGTTTCACAAGGGCAACCTAAACCAAAATACTTGCAAACACTATCATCATGCATCATTGCTCCATCATTTTTAGCAGAACAAACAGATTAGTATTCATCAATTTATAATAAACAACTATTTTATCAAGGCTTGACTGTACAAATACAGCAAGTTATCAAATCCTAGTGAGTGACAGGTAATACAAACACTTCATTACACACAGAAAAAAAATTGTGATTAACAGAGAAATAATTTTTTGCTACTTTATATTAGATAATGTGGCTTTGCAGAATTAGCAAAGAAATAAACTCAACAAAACTTAATCTGTACACTAGCTCAATTTAAATATATATATCTATATATATAGATATAGATAGATAGATATATATATTACAGGCTTAAAAGGCTCATGTCATAGTTAATTTCCAATCTGGACTTTAAAAACTTACCAGACTGGGCTCCCCATTACCACTGTAAATCTACTACTGGCAAAATGGATAGCTTGTAGGAAAAAAACACCAAACCAAAACAAAAGAAATAAAAAGACACTAGTCCTACAGTATTACCAACAGTGAGAAGGACTTCAAGGTACAAAGCCCAGCTCAAAGTTAGAAATAGTCTTTTGGAAATGTATTATATAAAGACTAGTGAGAGGCCAGAGTTCCGGTCAAACTGATGAAGATCACTCTCTTCCTCTGTTTGCCAATTACAACAGCTCCATAATGTCTAGAAGTTTTATTTGAAAATTCTGCTGCCTTGGATACTTCTACTAAACGATCCAGAAAGGTGCCAAATCAATGATCCCATTTCTTTAGAAGAAAAAATTTACTACCTCCCTTCTTTTTCCTCTTCCCTCCCAGGCTGCTGTGACTTGCAATGCAGGCATAAAACACTTAATATGGATATTAGGAGAAATCACATAGTAACTAACACAGTGGATCACAGAGTTTCTTCCAAGAAAACCACTTGTCAGCCTAGCTGTTCTTGATCCAGTAATTTTGAGGGGAAGAGATTCTATTTCAACAATGGGTGTTACTTGGTTCTATACCTTTCCCAAAGCAATGGGGTGATGGGAGGCAAACTGGGAGAAGAAAGGGAAGGTGATAAAGTGAAAGAGAATTGCAGTATTTAGAAGATTGACTGCTTATTGTCAAGGCACTGAGAACCCTAACATTAAAAGCTTGAACTAGTTTGCACGCACTTGAGTACTGGTAGAAGTTAACAGTGTAGATTTCAAGTAATTTTACATGGAAAGAGCAGGCAGAAGATTCCTTTTTTTTTTTTCTTCTATGTACAAAGACCTTGTAATAGACTACAGCTACTTCTCAGTAATTAAAAAAATTCGGACATGTTAAGGAATCCACAGAGGACCTAGCAATTCCCTCTATCTCCAATATAATCATGATTTTAGTGTTCTGAAAATACTTTAAAATCAGCACATCGTATTATGATTTTTTTCAAGGAGCTTAAACAGTTTTTTCATGCTCCAATGACATGCTAGTGTACACTGAAACTTCAGCACTACTGCAATCCTTTTTCTGTCTCTCTCACCCTACCCTCACACCTTTTTTCTTTCCCCACCTCACAGAGGTATCTTAATGCTCCCCATTGGAAAGGGCAACAGTAACGCCTTCAGTTTCTGTTGTTGCAGGGATTCTTGGCACTTTCTTAGCAGGGCTTGGGATGTGCTAAGAAGAAGGGAAAAAAAACATTAAATACAGATTTCCAGTTCACACACATTCATACTTCATGGCTAGTCCAACTCTCAAACAACATTCATGCTACACTGGACGGCTTGGCCTAAAGTCAATCTAATCGGTCATGCTTCATGCAAACAGACTGTGTGAGAAGAGCCAGTTTTGTTCTTGTTTCGTTCTTGTGCAGTTTCATTCTCTTTATGATGAAATGTACTTTTTTAAAATCCCGCGTTCAACTTTTTACTTCTGGCTTGTATGTTAGGCACGTTAACAAAGTATTTAATATAACTCGTTAAACCACTTCCTCTTAACATACATGCACATGCTACAACAGACATGTAAATGGTTCCACCATTTACATCAAATTTTGAAAGAGTGCCGAGCGTTCACCTCATGAACAACGCCTGGGTGCACAACTCCAACTCTTGCCTCCAGAGGTCCATCACCCAGGAGTGGGCGCCGGGCATAAGTTCGCCTGTGTTTTTCATCCACACGCACAAGGTACCAGGTTCCTTCAAAGAGGTCCTCTACTGAGCACTGTGGAATATAGTTGGCTGTAAAGAGGGGAATAACAGACTGTTAGTTGTTTCCTGGTGAGAGTTTTACTCAACACAGGCTTTTGCAGTTTGGATGCACTGAGACAGAAGAAAAACAAGTCTGGATTTTTATTTCAGTCATGTTGGGCCAATGAAGACAAGCTATTCAGAAGCAGAAAGGGTTGGATATCTCCTTTATTCTACACCATAACCATTTAAAGTCAGTTGAAACAAGTGATGAGCATTTTGCTGTAGGACTAGGAATGATTTCTATTTATGAAGTTCTTACCCAAATGGTGCGTTTCCTGCCTGATCTTCATGTTTTCAGCAAAGACATCAGGTGCAATACACTTTCTTGAGTCAAGTCTTGCTTTGAGATCAGAAAGGCTGGCAGTTATCTTGTCCAGTGCAGAACCTGCAATACAGAACCTTCGTGTAAGGCTGCAGCAGTGCTGAGAACTGCACAGCAGCATATTAACATTTCAAACCCATTCGAAGTACTTTGCATTATAGAATCTCACCTGTTAGTCATTTAAAAGTATTCCCAATTACCCAATCAAAACATTAACGGAGTTTGAAGAATATTATTTGTTCAAGGAGACACAAACATTCCCTTGAGCTAAAACACCCTCAGTTTGGCACTGATGTCATTAGGCAGGTTTTATGATGCTGGGTGGTTGTGTAATGAGGCACCGAGAGTGAGCTGTGCAAGGGAGGTTTTTAACATCTCATGTCACTCACCAGGAGTGGCATCCTGTGTGACCCTGATGGAATACAGGGTAGCAGCAAAACCAGAGCCGTAGGAGAACACACTGATTCTCTGTCCTGCCAGCTGCTCTGGGGAGTACCTGCAAATTGAACAACAGCTTTTTAAAGTGAGAATTAAGCCCAGGTGTCAGTTTTAAGTAACTAGAAATTGCAGCTAGCTTAGGAAAAACAGCCAGCAAATCATATTGTCTACAATACACATTTAGCTATTTGCATAAATTCTGACTTTTAAAAACACAAATTCAGATACTGTTATGAGTTCCAAAGCTCCCTAAGCAAAACAGACAGAGAAATGCACATAGTATGATTATCTAGAAGGGAGCCAGTTTTCATTCTTGAACGACCTAAAGCCTAAAAGGAACAAACACACCTTGGAAGGCAATGTCAGAATAAAGACAAAGGGATCCAGGAAGAGTGGTTTAATTTAAACTTAACATGATTTTGTAAAAGGCTGTCATTGCAAAAAAATAATTTAAAAAAAATTTAAATGCTCATTTAATTTGGTTTTGGTTATAGTGGTACAAAGAAGACATGATTCTCTTTTCCACTGCAGGCATTTTTCTAGGGGGAGGGAAAGGGGGAAGGTTGCAGCTGAGAAGAGACATCGCCTCACAAGTAAGATCCTACTTTGGAAGGCAGTAAGCAGCTGTTTCATGTCAGCTTCTGACACATTTTCAGTCTGCTTGTCACTTGAACTGAATGCATGTGCAGAATAGATTTTTAACTTTAGTCTTTCTGCTCAAGGCAATCTCGTACGAAAAGGTTTGCTAGACAGTGCTTTTACTGAAGTCTCTCTAAAACAAAAAACCTTTTATGTCCTTATTCATAAATAGCTATGACTTTTTTCCCAACTTTATGCTTACTGGGCTAGAAGAGAGGCAAGGCAACCATAGACTGAAGGGGTATACATATTTCCATTCTGATTGGACACAAGTAATGAAGCTTTGGTTTTCTGATTGAAGAGCTCTGCACTAGCTTTCATAAAAGCTTTTTCCACATCTCTGTCAAAATACGTATCTTCAAGTTTTATATCCCTATTAAAAACAAACAGAAAAAAAGAAGTTCAGAAACAGTTACTAAAATAGCAGAAAGTAAAAACACATTTTGGATGTGTAACAGAGTAAGATTACGTGAATAAGGAAGACAGCAGCCATTCTCACCTGAAAGCTTCCAGACCACTGAAAACACCATTCGCTGTTTCTGGGTTCTGTTCACTGAGAAAGTCATTCAACAGGAGTCTAGCCACTGATTTCTGTACCAGTTTACAGTATGGAGAATGAAAGATCATGAATCCAAAGTCATTCAAGGTGAAACGTCTGTCTGACCCCTCTGGAAGTAGCAGAAGTGTTGTGTTACAACCTATGTTTAGTACTCCCTTCAACTATGAAAATAAAGCGGGGAGCTGGCAGGATGCCAGTCATCATAACATGTCAGCATACAAGAGACACCAGTAATGCTATATACTGCTGTCAGGTGCATTTAAAACATGGCCACTGCTTCTACTTGAAAATTAATTCCTTACCATCTTTTGCACCAGCTAACAATATCTGCTCTTATTATAGAATAAAAAGACGTAAGTTTAACAGAATCTCTACCCAGCATTCCGACATAATAAACTGTCATTTAACTCTCTTCATACCTATGCTTCTTAATATAAGGGAAGCAATTACTAAACATACTGGATTAAAAAAAAATAGTATTGTTACATAACATTTAAATATTAATCTAAATTTCTTTAAAGCCTAGGTGGAGGTGGGTAACAGCATGCTTTTGAACAAGGTATTACACATTCCACCAACACATGCCTGTAATTACAGACTGTCAGGAACTTAACCGTGCCAGAACAGAAGTAAGTAATTTCTTATGGGAGAGAGCAAATATTTCAATCGCTTCAGAACACACAAACATGAGAAGACCCATACAGTAGTCTTTAGATCAGAAGCTAAAACTTGAAAATACATTGTCTGTGTAGTCGCACATTCCAGCATTTGCCAGATACTGCAGTACCATCAGGAGGGGCTACGTACCCTTCTGCCACTGGGCGTGGATTTTGTTGCGATAGACAGTATAGCAGCGATCCAAAGCACTGAGGTAGCACTGTATAGAGAGTTTGCCATCCACCACAGGATATTCAGAGACCATATCTGGTTTGTAGAAGTCATAGGCATGCTGCATGTGGGTTCCACGCAACCCTGGTGGACAGAAAATGGCTTTACTCAGCTGCTCCCAATCAACTGGAACACAGCACACGTGCAGAACAAGCAGTTTTGCCCCCTTCGTCAAGCAGGTTTTCATAGCACCCTTTAGGTAAGGTTTCACACAGTTCTCTTGCTTGTTCAGTACAGCAGGACTGAACATGACACACAAGCAACAAAGGATGGTTGTCATATTGTCCTGGAAGCAGAATGTTGTTGTTATTCAGCTCTAGTCCACTCTGACAATTTTACTGGAGAATTCCCAAGGAAATAAACAGATAGGACCATCTTGAATTGTTTCCTGCTTCATCCTATAACAGGACTTGGCTGAGTTAGCCCAGAGCAGGAGGAAACACAGAACAATTTCTGACATTAGTGGGAGTTAATCCACCACTCCAGCAAAGCACAAAAAAACAGTGAAACAGCCTTCAGAACAAATCTACCTGAACAGTGTGTGTCCTCCCACAGCACTAACCTCTCTCAAAGATCAAGGGTGCATTTGGACCAACCAGCATGGCAACAGCACCAGCCCCACCAGTCGGCCTGGCATTCCCAGAGGCATAGACAGCGATGTCTCCAGCCACCACGAGGGCATAGCGTCCTGCGAAAAACACACAGAAAAAAACATGAGAAGCAGCCAAGCATATGGCATGTCTTAACATCCATCAGCAACTTTTAGACTTTGGTTATTGAGGAGTTGACACCAAGATTAAGGGGATCTTCAATCCTGACTTATTCCCCTAGGTTGGCAATCGCCAAAACTTACATGAGAACAACAATTCATAGCTATGTCGTTGTTCTTCACACTGTAACTGAATTAGTGGCAAATGCCCACAGCATTTAAGAAAAAGACTTCAGAAGAGAAAAACAGTTTACCCACTGTGTTTAACATGGTTAGACGTGAACACTGTCATTGTAGGGCAGACTGACATGATGATGATGTACCTTTTCAAGAAAAGACCATGAACTTACCATCCCAAGAACTGGACTCAATCCAATTAATAGCATTAAAAAGAGCAGCGGTGCCTCCATAGCATGCATTGGTGGTGTCGATTCCTTCTACATCTGTGTTACCAGATTCTTCAAACAGCTGCATCAGGACAGTCTTCACAGATTTTGATTTATCAATGATGGTCTCCGTTCCAACTTCCAATCTTCCAATACAGTCATAGGAAAGGCTGTTCCTCTCCATGAGCTTCTGGACCACAGTCAGGCAGAGAGAGTTGATATCCTCCCGGTCGGAGCAGAACCCCATCCTGGCCTGGCCTAGCCCAATGGTGTACTTCCCAGCATCCACACCATCATACTTCTCCAGCTCTGTCTGGTCAACATACTGAGAGGGAAAATATATTGCCAGTGCCACAATTCCCACATCTTTGGGCCAACAGGATTCAGTATTCACTGGAAGAGACCCAGGCATCGTGGTAGATCTTTAAGGAAAAAAAAAAAAAAAGAAAACCACAAAACCAGGTGATTTATTCACATCCATTTTGAGGGACCTACTTTCAGTTTCTGTAGTTTTATGTAAGAAGTTATATTTCACGTATTCTACACGGTCATTTGCAAAAAGCATGCCTTTGCCTCTGGTGAAGCTTTGGTGGGAGAATTCAGTAAACATCACTAGGAGTTTTATAACATTTTTTATTAATAAGTACTTTCAAGTGAAAATATAAATTTAAGCCCCTGAGATGACAAGAGGTTAAGCCCAAATTACCCTCCTGAGGCAAAACACATACTTAATAAGTGTTAAATGTTTGAGAAATTAATGTTCATTATTTTACTTGTGCTTATATGCAAAGTTTCGTTTTTGCATATAACAACCAGACTAGAGACACTGACTTTTTAACGTTGCTAGTTGAAAACTTAAATTGAAATTTTATCCACACCAGAAAATTTACTACCTTAAACAGATAAGCGCTTTTCAAAATTGTTTTTAGTTTTAACCGAAGTGACAGGATAGTCGCTGTGTTTTGTTTATACATGCAACAAAGCATAACTGTTTTCAGAGTGGGGTTTTTTTGTTTTGTTTTATGTTTGGGGTTTCTTTCGGCACGAGGTAGGGGGAGGTGTTTTGTATTTTGGTTGGAGTCTTCCTGTTTTTTTTGCTTCAAGCATACTCTGTTTCAGCATTCCGGAACACTGGAACTCCCAACACCGAGCCTAGAGGAATATTTCACAGGCTGAGACAAGATGTACACAGAGTGTTCTCCCTGGGAGACCGAGTTTCCTTGTTTTAATCCCATGACTTTCCCGTCACCGCACCGGAGGACGTATTACACTCCAGGACATACTACACCCTACTCCTTCAGCCCCACCTCTATCACACAGACAGGCACCATCCTCCCGTACCTTGCCTTCCATACTCCACGGAGCCCTCGTCCCTTCCCTGCCGAGCTCCAGGCACCGCCGCACTGACTTACCTGGCTTCTTCCATAAAACCGCGACGAGCTGTACAAAGGAATAAGGAACGTCCCTACAGAAAATACTGCTTTAAGCAAAGCCAATTTCGCCTTGTTTGTGCCCGCTACTGCCGCCCTCCCCGCCTCAAGGTTATCCATACCCCAGCCGGGAGCCGGCCGGGAGCCGCGGGAATGGGCCCGCAAGGGTCACACCGCGTCCCTCCCGCAGCGCGTTCCCAGTACGGCGAGGGACCCAGGCGCATTCCCGGCTCCTTTCCCCGCACTCCGCTGCCGCCGCCAGCCCTTACACGGGCTGGAATCCCATCACCGCCTCGCAGCGCCCGGATCCCGGTGGAATGCGCGTGCGCGGCGCCGGAACCGCGCGTGCGCCGGGAACGGCCACGCCCTCCCGCTCCAGAGGCGAGGGAACGGCCGGGAAGCGGCAGAACAGTGCGGTAGGGTTCGCCGCCTTGCTCGAGGCGAAAATAAACCCCGGCAATAAATAAATAATAATAATTAAAAAATCACCAGCACCCAAAATTCCAGTTTGGGGAGGTTTCCTGTGTTTTTGTTGTCTTTTCTTTTGGACAATCCCTGGTCACACGCTACCGCACACCGGTGGCACCTCGCTACTGCTTGCAAGGCGGAATGGTGCCGTGTCTGGCTTTAAATTATCCTGATTGAAAAATATAACAATAAAACACACCAAAACCCAAAACCCCCAAAAGATCATTATTCCTGCCTCCAGGAAGAGCTGTTGGGCAGGATTATGGATTTGTTACCGCACAGCAGCAGGTTAATGCTGTTGAAGCGGAGTGGCTGCTTTGCTAAAGCCACAGCCAGAGGGAGCGGCGTGGTGGTCCCCCGGGCCCCCAGGAGCTGCGGGGCAAGGTCACATCCCCTCCCGGCAGCACCAGGAGCCAGGCACGCACATGGCCAGGGGTCACGGAGCAGCACCGGGGTACGAAACTTGGCTCTGTTTTACCCCAAATCTGCACAGCCGCTGTTGGGGACGAGGATGCTGCTTTTCGGCTCCCATATGAATGCAGACACACCACCCAGAGCGAGATCCCGAGATACCAGCTGGGAAACGGGCTCTGGGGCTTCAGCTCTCTTTCTGGCACAAAATACCTCATTTTCTTTCAAAAGGGTTTTTTCCAAAAGGAAATACCAGATGCTGCTAGCTCAGCAGTGTCTGGCTGCCACCTTGAGGGTGAGCCATGCACCCAGACCAGAGCTCACTACTGCTCCAAGACCAGAAAGTTGAAAGTTGGAGAGACTCTGAGAGAATCTCAGACTTAATTTAAGAGGTATACAAAAGTCATTGAATGGTTTGGGTTGGAAGGGACCTTAGAGACCATTTAGTTCCAAACGCCTGGGGCCGAGCACAGGGATGCCTTTCATTAGACCAAGTTGCTCAATGCCCCACTCAGCCTGGTCCTGAACACTTTCAGGAACGAGGCATCCAAAGCTTCTCTGGGCAACCTCTTCCACTTCCTCACCACCCTCACAGTAAAGAATTTCTTCCTAATATCCAATCTAAACCTACTGTCTTTCAGCTAGAAGACATTCCCCCTAGTCCCGTTACTACATGCCCATGTAAAAAGTCGGGTTTGGGTTTGGGTTTTTTTTTAATAAGCTCCCTTTAAGTACTGGAAGGCTGCTGCAAGGTCTCCCTCTGCATGGAGCACATAATGGACTTAACCTGCAGTAGCCACAGAAGAACAGCAGCTTTTAACCGGACACTGAATTATTAGGAAAAGCAATATGCCAAGAGGAATTATAGTGTTGGGAGGGCTAAGGAAAAACAGTGTGCTTTGTGCTTGCTCCTTACAGAACTCTGAGATCCAAAACTGGCATTTAACTGATACTATCTGCAGTTTTCTCATCAGAAAACTTTGTGCAGAAGACAGCTAAAGGGAGGGTCTTTCTATCACATTCCCATGGCTCACCAAATACCAAGCTCCTCAGATATTCCTAACAGGGCAGGAGTCTGGGCTACTGGGCTGTACTGCAGCGAGAAGCACTGCTTTACGACCATGCCCTTACCATTGAAGGAAATGGGACATATGACATCTTACGTCAGTTAGTCATTACAGAAAAAAAATGCTTTTACTTGGTTTAAAACAAGCAGCCTTTTGTTCTCCTGGCAAACAGCAAACAACATTCCATCATTCAATTTTTACTGAAAACTAAAACTTTTTCAGAAGTATGGTTTCTTTTAAAAGACCAACAACCCCAAATGCGTTGATATAAATAAATGAGAAACCTGCTATGTTTTCTGTCACGTTAGGATTTCATTGGGAATGAACAAGCAGCTTAAGACAAGCCATTGCTTTCCGCTGGTGTTACCAGAAACTTGTTCTCCCACAGTAACTGCTGGCGTTCATCGTCTTTCTTAAGATTTTGAACATATAATGTCAATAATTTGACTCTTTTCG
>JAWMRA010000090.1:55569904-55580938 GCA_035584735.1 Pseudotriccus pelzelni | reverse complement strand
TTTTAAACTGTAGGATCTGGTAACATCCCCCTTTCTGGAGTATGTGTGAAAATTCCTCCCTGTAGTGGGGATAGTCCTCAAGGTCACTCCTCAGGGCTGAGAGAATGAGATTTGCTCACAGTCACTGGTATGGCTGAGCAATATCAATCTCTACCTAATAATTGCTTTTGCTAGCTTTGACATAATTGCTTCAATAGAACTGTTCTAATGTAGTAACTTCAATATTGCGTCAAACATACTACACTGCATTATACTAGTAGTTACAGCTACCAATACTCTGTAGTAAATAATTCTGTTTAAGATCTTTTAGTCTAATCATTATCACAATAATTTATTTTTATATAAATATTGCCTTTCATAATTCTGTGGGACAAAGCTGTACTAAGGTTCAATTCCACATGTATAATCCTTTAGACATAAACCACTGGCAAAGTCTGGGGCTGAGACTGGATCCAGCCACACCCAGGCACCTCTCTGAGAAGTTTAGGAAGCAAGAGGGTGCTTTCTGTACCTCGTGACTCAAGGGGGGGGGGGGAGATTTCTCTAGCAAACTTTGTCTGAAGCTCCCACTCTGCCTGTGACACACAGGTGAGACAAACACTTCAGTTCTCCTTTGTACTCTACTCTATGTACAAATTACAGCATTACATGCAACATCTTTGTTTACCTTGAAAAGTTGCCAATGTCAGCTAAAGTTGCCTGAACATCAGGTTGAGGTGTGAGACTGCCATGTCTTTTTGGAAGGAAAGAGAAAGAAGTCATGTGTTACAAGTGCTTGCTATGTATTTCTACATGGTGTTCACCCATTGCTGTTGTAGAACTGGTGTAAGAATATGACCAGAAAAAACAGTATTTTGAAATACAGCTAACAATTATTGTAAAAACTCACACAAAAATAGCTAGAAATACAGAGAATGAAAATATGTGGGTTTAAACTACTGAAGACATCCCCATTAATTGATCCTTAAAAATATTTAGAACAGTACAGTACCAATCTTAAGGACCATTGGTGGACACATAGTTACCAAAAATGTTAGAGCTACAGTCTAAAAGTGAGAAAGTGCAATTCTCCACTTTGTTCCTCTATGCATTTCCCTTTGCAACAAATCTGGATAAAGCACAAAATTATACAATATTATACGATGAAACAAGAATATTGAAAATTTTCTACATGGACTTCAGCGTTCACTCCTTGCACTAAATATATGCATTACTGGCATTCACAGCCTGTAGTTTAAAATACAGGATAGAAGTAAATGAATGAGCAGTGCTTCACTAGTAAACTGTCATGCCTTTGGATAAAAGACAGTTCTTGCTCTGAGGGCTCTAAGGCAAGACATTTCTTCTGTCGTTTCTGGAAAACTGTAACAGACAGAAATCCAGGCATGAGGATAACTCTTTAAGGAACGTTCTGCTCTTCCAATCTTCTTTCCAAGAAAGAAACCTTTTATTCATTTTATAACAAAGGCTAAAAAGGCCCACTGTACTGTCAGACAAGTTTGCATTAGCATACATTTCTAACATGATGAACAAACAGTGCAGAGACTATTCTTTTGGTGGAAAGACACATTTTAAAGGGGTGAAATGCTTTCCATAAGTAGCATAGCGTGCTGCAAAGAGCCACAGAAGGACTTTGGTACTGATTAAACCAGCCATCTCAATTAATTTGCTTGGGGGCTTTTTTTTGTACTTTACACTAATATATATTTACAAATATAAATATAGTATTAACACATCACCTAACGTTGGCACCCCTTGGTAACCTGACAACTTAAGGTCAGCACGTGCTACCCTATATATGCTCTTCCACAAAAATAATCCCTTTTGACAGCTTTTCATCACAAACTGGAGTAGTTAAGGCCCCATTTCTTTAATGGGCAATGGAGTTCCATGAATAAAAAAATTAAAAATTGTTAATAGACATTCTCAGCTTGTACCCCGTAAACTAGAAAAGAGTCTAGACAGTCTTACCAAGTTAGACAAGACCAGACAATTTTTAATTTGGGACTTTTTCTGAGAAATTCTGTAAATGAAAACTGAATAGTCCACAGTGCAAACTACTACTTCATAAACCTGCAGCATAGTAACATTTTCCTCAAGGAACTTATTTATGAGGAAATTGCTATTTCTATATAATAATGATAATGCATTTTATTTTACAACTATGACAATGATATTGCACTTAATGGAAAATGCCATTTACAAGTACAGTAGTAATGTCTTTAAGCAAACTTACATTTTGAACAAATTTTATTTTCTTCTATCTTCCCTAAAGCTTATGTTTTACTGTAATAAATGTTTGCCTTCACACAACCCTTAAATATTTACTAAAAATCCTTAGTTTCAAATTAAATAGTATTCATAATTTGTATATTTTTAAAAATTAAAAACAATTTGGTCAGCACATCATAATACTATAACCAAACTGCCTTCTCTTTTCTAACCATGAAGCTAGTAATTATCTGAAAATTTAGTACCAAGCAACTACAGGGGAATAAAATTTACTAAAACACTACGTGATAACAGGGTTCAAAGAGGTGCATAGACAGCTGCACAGTGTGAAATACAGACAGTGTTTCTTTCAAAACAGTCCAATATAAGAGTTCAGCAGAATTCTTGACAAATAAATAAATTCAAAAGGCTAACTTTTTTTTACAACTGCCATTCACAATTAAATCCCCAGTAATACTTTATATTTATACAGTACTTTACATTTTTAAAGCACTATACAAATACTATCTAGATTGAAATGTATTCTCTAAAGGCAAAATACAAATCCAAAGTGAACAGTGATCAGAATGGCACCATGACAATAAAATGCATGACAGTAATGCAATTACTATGGAGAGAGACTAAGAACTTTATAAATCAGCTAGCTATGCATGAGCTATCATGGGAGATCACATGCCTTGCAAGGGAAATGTACAGATATAAAATTATCACCATTCATTAAGTAGGTTCTGTGACAAGGAATTGACACAGCTGTAACTGGCTCAAGAACCTTAAAATGCCTGACTTCGAAGGTGTCGGAAACAGAAGGAAACCCCTTCAGTGATAGACAGCCAGGTTATTTCAAGAGATAATACACACAGCCTTTAAAAGCCATCATTCTTATACATCAATGTGGATTCCATGTTTTATAGACATTAATTCTCTAGTGCCTGTTAAATACATGATGAATGAACACAGATGAGGTAAAGATGCTGTAATTGCCACATACAGCCAATATGGCAAAGGAGGAGTTTTTCCAAATGGGCAGATCCAGAGGCCATGACGAATCCCGTCACGGACATGATGAGAAGTCCAGGATATGAACAACATCCAGGGAAGAAAGCACCATGAGTCCTTAAGCCTGAAAAGGTGCATAATGAACTTTAATGTCAGAGCCACAACAGGAATCACAGTAGAACAATGAAGAAGTGGTCTCCGGGGAAGAGTCAGGGCAGCCTGCAGGAAAGGAAAGTATAATAAGGTTCATGGATGTTTACAGGTGTACTGTCAGGTGAGTAAGTGGAAGTGCAAATAAAAACCACTCCTTTCCACTACAATTAATCAAAACTAACAATATGACTGTTTTATACATGAGATTTGTGTGCTGCCCTGTCTCTCTGTTGTATGACATGACATGAATCATGCATCCTGCTAACCATTATCAACAGCAACACAGGGAGAGAGAGGGATGAGGTACTTGTCATACAGTCATATGGTGGGCAGGAACTTGTATAATCTGCTGCACTGATTATTTGTGTTTAATTTCAAGATAATTGAAAATAACCATCCAATACACTTGAAATATTTAATATATTTTACCTGAAATAAATTATATGGTTTAATGGCATTTATTTTCAAAATCCATTCCATATTTTACCATAGTTAGTACCTGTAAAGTTGTTTCAGTTGCACAATGTTTAAAACAGAACAGTAATTTTCAGTACAATAAAAATCGGATCAAAGTTACATGTATTTTGATTGTCTTGAGACAGTCTTCTTCATGGACAGGCAAAACAAAGTTCAGAAGCACACATCTGAAATATTTGTGACTGGTTTTTTTTTTTTGTATCAACAACTTGTTTAACATTAACTTATATTTGGTTTTAATCTGGCTAGTGAGATTTGATTTAGCCATTTTAAGAAGTGATAATGTAAATTTAATGTACATATTTCAGAAAATATCCTGTGGACGTACTCACTAGCCGCAGCTAGAACCACTGCCACAAATTCAAACACTGTAAAAAAAATGTAGTAATATCTTTGACAAATAAGTGACAAATAAGTAGATTCATTTTTCTGTAAGCACAGGAGAAGGGATACAGGAGAAGAGATTTTTACTAGAAGATCTATATAGGTCCTGATGTAGTGTTAACTGACTCAGTGCAGATACTGGTGAACATTTGGAAGGACTGTAACAGGCACCAGAGATGTAACTTGACGGTGTATTTCACTGCTGTATTGAACAATCCCTCACTGTATCTAATGCAGAAAGCAAACAGCATCGTTAACCTGTTCGGTCTTTGGTTGTCATTGCAGGATGCAACAGCAGGAGTACCTGACAGTGGGATTCCGCAACAGCTTCATCAAGCTTTCATGCACAATTTGGACAACTGCTTGGAACCCTGTCTTCTCTGTAAAGGAAACTCTGATGAAGCCGTAGCCAAA
The DNA here is from genome assembly GCA_035584735.1 of Pseudotriccus pelzelni. NCBI lineage: Eukaryota > Metazoa > Chordata > Aves > Passeriformes > Tyrannidae > Pseudotriccus > Pseudotriccus pelzelni. The sequence continues at coordinate 55,576,282 of JAWMRA010000090.1, read as the reverse complement.
TAATACAGAGATGGGAAGTTATGGACTACCTTGGAATATAACAGCCTGTGCTTTCAACCAAAGGCAACATTACAAGGCCTGCAGAAAGCTTTGCCCTATTAGCTTCCCACCACATGCTTGTCCCTGACTCAGGTGATAGGATTAAAAATCTCACAAACTGTCCCAATCATTTTTAACTCTAATGTTATGGACCCACCTCCTTTAAGTTGGTTCAAAAGGTGTGTTTTCTACAACTTAATTTCTGTTTCACACAAGCAGACTGTTCATGGATTAAAATAGAAAAATCTTGCAATGGTGAAATTGTTTATCAACTGCCCTGCTAAAAGTCAGATTTTTCTTACTGTCAACAAGAACCTTAAAAGTCCATACTAGCCTAATTTTGAAAAAAACCTGGATAGTGATATGTTTTGGCAGATAGCCTATTAACTGATCTTTATTTCTGCACTTTGAAAAAATCAGTAGCAAAGTCTAAATTAGTCTTTTCCCTCTGCCCTATTAATGTTAGGTACCAACAGTAACACAGTGAGTAAGGAGATTTTTAATGTTACTTACATACACAGCTTAGCAGTATTGGTGCCAATATTTATCCAGTTTTGGGAAGCTGAGGCTTAAATTTTTTTCCTACAAATTTTAGAGGGCAGAGTTGTTCATACAGCCAACCTGCGTGTTCAATTTTAGCAAGAGAAAGGCTTATTTCATAACTGCAGTACAATTATTAGGCTTCTGGAATGCTGTGCCCAGCAACAGTTGCCCAGAATAGTCTGTTTCCACTTTTACATACTGTGACTAGAGGAACACTTACATCCTTGAGTTGCCAAGCCCAAGACACAGACAATTCTGTTTGGCAATATAAGCAGTTACACTCTCTTCCTCCTAACAGGCAAATTTGTTTGCATTTAGAAATCAACAGATCTTAAAAAAAAATAAATTTAAGTTAGTACAATTTTCTGCCTTAAACTGCCTGAAAAATGTTGCAAACAATTTATTTGCAAATGGCCTTTTCCATGAAATGCACCTACATGTTCAATCAGGTGCAAGATGATCTTGAAGTTCCTGCTCCTCCAGCCCCTCTCACGCACTGCAGTGAGCAGCTGGAGACAGGAGACAATAATCACGCGCAGCAGAACCCACGCAAACCCTTTGCTCACAGTGACATGCAAACGCTTTGCTCACAGTGACGCCATGGATGTTAAGTAACAACACAGGCTCCCTCACGCATATTCTGTGATGCTTCACAAGCCTGAAGTCCTTAGTTAATAGTAACATATTCGATGTAACACATATAGTTATATTACAGTAATACTGTTAACAGTACAGTAACATATTCAATACTATACTAATTGTGTTTGTGCAAAGCTTATTCTCCAGTTCCAGAAATGCCCCTGTGCAGCCCAGGTTGGTCAGCAGTGGCAGATTAACCAGCTGTGCTATGTATATTTGCTGGTACAATCTTGTTTGCCAACAACTGCATTTTCTACACTTTCGGAGTCTTCAGTAGCAATACAGCGATTTCTGCAAGTCTCTTCTGCAACATGAGTGTCTGGGCTACAATCCTGGGGGGACACTGGGAGCAAACCCTCACGCAGTATCAGCAATCCTGACTGATGACAGGCTGCAGTAACTTTTAGGGCTAGTCAATGAAACAGATTCTTCAAACACTGATTCCTTGATTCTTCTACACACGTGCATACAGTAAAAAGCACATAGAACACAAAGAACTACAAATTCCAAGTAGTGACGTTGTTGTAGATTTCATACTTGTTGCAAAAATAATGTGGGCAAAAGGGCAGATCACCTGGTACTTGGTACACAAGTATTTGTCAGAGCAAACATATAAATACCACAGGTGACTATTTACCCTGAATACTCCAGAAAAATAATGATGGCCATGAAAAACAGACCAATGGCCACACAATCCAGGTAGTGAGCTGCGTCAGCAGGAACAAAAGTAGGTGACTGGAGTAGTGTGAAGGTAGCAAGTGGAGGCAGAAGGCAATACTGCCTTGTGCTGCACAGAAAGGTTACTTAAAAAAATTAACCTGTCGTCAGATTTAAAAGTGATGATGAAGAGCTTTATAGGTACTTGTGTAGAGTACTATTGTTACGAATCAGTAATAGTGGTGTGGTTAGTTAATTAGACTTCTTAATTTATTAGTTACCTACTAATGTGTTGCATAAGCCATAAACTTATAATAATAAACTTATAACTTGCATAAACTTATGCAACTGTAGTCTCATAAATCAATTACTCTCAATCCTGCAATTTAAAGATGAAGTATGGGACTGTAATTAACAAGCACATAGTAAAAAAGTATCCCATAAATTACATAGGAACTAGCCTGAAATTATGACATGAAACTGAGAGGTGCATCATATTAAACTGAGGAAAGAAAAATCACACTTTACAATCAGATCTAGCTTGCCAGACAACACACTGCAGAAAAGTTTATGGGGATTACAGGACATCACAAACCAAAGAGGCTGATGGCACTGCAAGACGTAAAACTTGTAACAGGTGATTTTTTTTTTCTTTTTAAAAAGACAAGTGTTGTATCTACGTGCCATTAAAAGGAATTAATCTATGCTATTTGGCTCATGTAAAGTCTTACCTAAAATACTACTCCTGGTTTGCGATAGGGCCCTCAGATAATTCAGGCAAAAAGCAACCCGGAGGAGAAGAGAAAAACAATATGAGGTTTAGAAAACATAAATCCAGCCCCATACAATGAAGCATAATGTCTTTCCAAGTCGTAATGCTGCTACTGCTCTAAGAGTCAAGGGACCTACATTAGATATGTTTTACAGGGAAACTTTCTTTATTAGTCCAGTTAACATATGAAAAAGGAAGGAGTTTGTAGGCAAATCACTTTGAAAAACTCTTTGTACTTCTTGTCTTCTCCTTACCTCAGCTAAATAAGTTTGGCTACAGAAAGGACTATGATTCTACACAATGTCCACATTGTGTGTGTTTCTGATGTGAGAAACATTTTTTGGGAGAGCAGAGAAATCAGCTGTCTTTTGCAGAAAAACCTTAAAGAATAAGAAAACAAGATCTAAATGTCAACAAAGTAGCCTGGATTAGAAAATGAATTGCTAGCTGCTTGGGAACTGAAACAACGCAGGAACAAACTAAGTCAAGAAATTACAACAATTTACTATGTTTCAGATACACAAACATCATCAAAAGTGTACGAATATTTAACCTTGCCTCTCTGAAAGCAGCAAAGAGACAGGCCACCTCCCAATTCAACACTCAACTTTCCAAACGGACATCGGTGAAGAGAGACATCTAGTGTTCACAATTAAGAAAAAAATACTGGTAATTGTTTCAAATGCAAAAAAAAAAAAAAAGAAGCAATACAATTTTAACAATACTTTCTAATAGCATTACTTGCATTTACTGATTTTAAAGTAAGAAAATATACAAGAGAATAAATAGAGATTTAAATTCTATTCCGTAATGTTAACATTATAGGATGCATTAATCAACCAAGATGAAGAGTGGGCATAAAGAGAATAGAGCCAGGCTCCTGGTACCCACTGACAGAGCAAGAGGCAATAGGAATGGACTGAAACACAGGAGGTTCCTGTGAGGGAACACATTTTCACTGTGATGGTGACTGTCCATGGGATCCAAACATATTACTCAGAAAGACTGAAGGCTCTATCATCTACTTTTCAGGTATTTCTGCCCTACATTTCAGATATTTTTAACCCTTACTGTAAACAGAAATGGAATAATCCACTTTATACACAAAAGCACGCAAGGCAGCATTTAACTGCTTAACTTGAGTAACAAAGCAACTACATGACACACACAGGGTAGCATGTACAGCTTTCAGAACTCTTCTAAATAGCAGAAACCTAACAGTAGAATATTTTTATGGCTTTTAAAATCATAAAACCTGCATATAAATGTAATTCCATATATATAACTTTTGCATTTAGGACAATAAAGTAAGCAGTGATGAAGAAATAAGAGAATTACCGATCTATTGAGTTACCTTTAAAGAGAGGGATCCAGCAAGAAAGAAGTGGTCCACGTCAATGACAGAGGCGAGGAAGCCAGCCAGAGTGACCTCAGTGAAGTCACTTTTCTTCTTGAGTCCAATCACTATGGCCCAGGACCACATTCCCAGTATACCATGCACTGCATTATCGGAGAAGGCTCGGAGCCAGTCATTTTGCTGAATGAAGGAAAACTGCAGAAGTCTGTCTGCTACAAAGCAGAATATCCCCAAACCTAGACTGGAAATAACTGAAGCTGTGCTGAAAGTCTGGAGAAGAGCATGGGCCTTTTCCGTCTCAGATGCCATGACAAAAGCCATGTCACAGCACACCAAATGTTATCGGGATACACGCTGTGCATTGTCCTTCGTACTGTCACTTGTTCTGGAAATGTCAGAGATCAGAAAGAAAATTATTAAAGAAAATATCCATTAGCACAAAGCATTTATCACAGCTAAAACTGAGCATAAAAAAAGCCCCAAATTCAATATTTGCACTAGGGAATTTTTAGTTTCAGTTAATTTGTTGACTTCAAAACCACAGCTCTGAATTAAAACACTTGTCCTGTTTTAATTAGAACAAGGACAAATAACATGGAACATTCTAATTTCACTTACTGAAGTACTAAATTTTACAAAGTAATTTGAAACACATCTATAATAATACATTTCAAGACCCCTTCTGGTCTTAAATACTTTACACTGTAACAACAAAAGATTACTCAATATGGAGGATTCCTAGGATTGATGCTCAAAAATTCCAGATATCTCTACATGACAACTGTTAAAACTAAGTTTTTAATCTATAATCCAAACCACTATTTTAATTTACATATTTTGCAACCATATGCATTATCACCCTGGTACACTTTCTTGAGCAACTCCTTGTTCAGTTCGGAGACTAGGACATAGAATAAGCTTAAGAAAATCAGAACCACTTAAATATCTTCACTATTTATGATAAACACAAGGCAACAACCATTCAGTCAACCAAAGTAACCAAAACTGAGTGCTTACAGGAGAAAACTACATATGCTTTTCCTCAGTATGGTCTCCAGCAGCAAACTCTGTTGTTACTTTTAGGACTGTAGTCTGCCACATAGCTTCATAACTTCTCTTTTTGCAGAGAAAAAAACCCAAATTAACCAATCCCATTCATTTTACTTTTCAAAAGTTGACCATTGCAATTTGAAAATAACGGCATTGATAAATATATTAATAATAATTTTTAAGTTCTTAGAACCTATTTATGTTCTGTGACTTTTATGAAACCCTCTGATAAGAGGTGATCTCTTGGGAATAATTACTTACCTTAAGTAATTAACACCTCAAAAGAAATTCCAAAAATGATTCAAGATCTTAAAGACAACTCCATCCCACTCCCCCCAAACAGTTACAGGGTACTTGGATTACAAAGACACAGTACTCATTTATGTGACAACATTAAAAAGAATACTTTTGAAAAAAAAAGTCCTCATGTTGATGAAGTATTCCCTAGCTTTGTTATGTTAAACACACTGAAAAGCTGTCTTTGAAGGACAGTACCAATTCTACCTGTTCTAACTGCTTTTTGGGGAGCCATAGGAATAGACCACAGTTTTGAAGCCTATATCCTATCTAAAAATGGATTCTTCCCATGAATTTGCCATTCTTGTACACTACATTAAACCTTGATAATCTGTCTTCATATAGTTCTATTAGGTAAACTTTTATTCTGAAGGCACTTTTTGTGAGTGTATTAGAATTCCTTTGAAAACAAATAACAATGTTGACACATAACAGTTTATGCTTTTAAACACATTATTGATTGCAAGTCTCAGAAAATATAAGATGTTTCTTCCAGACTATTTGCATGCCTGCTTATTGTAGAATTATCTGCAAGACATGACTGCTGGCATCTTTATAGGAAAAAAAAAAGCCTGCTGAATCATTTCTGTGGAAAACATTAAAAAAAAAAAAGAGAAGAAAGCATGAATAATACATAGTCTTTGTACAGAGATGAAAAAAAGTGGGTCAAGTTTAGCACCTGTTAACCATGACTGTGCCTCTTCTGAATGAACGTGTAGACATAAAGTATTTCCTGAAACACTGCAAGTGCCATTTTCTGGTGGATAACTTTACAGTATTTTTCTAAATAACTTCCATTTTAAAGAAAAAATGGTGATCTCCTCACAAATGTTTCTTCTATATAACTATCACATCAGATTGGATTTAATTTAAAATTACCATATAATCTGTGTAAGAATCCAATTTCTGCAGAGGTGATGCAGCAACATACCTTTAAAAAGCACACCAGTATTCAAAATCAAACTTAGCCTGTAACTAGGAGGACATATTTTTTTCCACTGCAGATGCCTTATTCCAGTAGCAA
>JAWMRA010000090.1:55554374-55569894 GCA_035584735.1 Pseudotriccus pelzelni | reverse complement strand
GTGATCTCTGACTCAGTGTTGAGCCTCTGTGCTTTCTGAATCCAGTCCGCCCAGCCCAAAGCAGAAAATAACAAACATCATTTGTTCCCTCCTAAATAAAATGAACAAGGCACCAGTAAGACTGACACTACACAAAGCTCTTCAAACACTCTACAAAACACATATGAAATCTGAACAATAATAAAAAAAACCACCACAAAGGATAAACATAGATTTAATTAATTCATGAACAAATATAATTGAGCTAAAAGCAACTTCCAGCTAGGGCTCTGAATCGCTTTTAAAAAAAGCAGGAAAAAAAAAGACTTTAAAACAAGAGAAGAGCACATATAAAGACAAAACACAATAATAATTAAAAGATAATAAAACCCAAAGTGGTAAACTCAGAAAAGAACACTCTCAGTCTTTTAAGTAACTGCCTTTCAAAACACAGAGTAATCTATTTTAACAGATCCCTTCTTGTGCCTGAAAGATTCCCACCTGATGAAACATTTATGAGTCCCATTCAGGGATCCATTTTTTAATTTCACCCCATTACCAAGTGGCCTCAGCACAGATAAACAGAAATCTAGACATTCAAACAGCAATAGAAATCTGTGTCAATTCGGTGTTAGGCTTACACTGCTTTGCTATGGATAGTACTACCATGTGCATAAAGTACAAAAGGACAAGTAACACTACAGACTTTAAAAATCCAAAATGGGAATGATTTCTTTTCTATCATGAAATAAAGGTAGTAACGCCAACTGGACAAGAAGTGCTGTACGTGAATGGGTTTCTTTCCCACAGAATGAACAACAGGATGCAAAACTGGCTTCCAATTGACCTCAGTCAGGAGTGATGTCCAAATGCTGTTTTTAAACAGCCTATTTCTGCTACCTTTTTAGACAAAAATATGTGTAAAAAATCAAGTCACGTTCCCAGGCAAAACAACAATAACTATAAATATTCTGCAGATCAAGAGTGAAATCAGATTAGAAAAGGCAAAACTCTGTTCAACAAAAATAATCTCTAAAATGATAAATTTAATGTAAATGTAGAAACCCCTTTTTTCTCTGAAATATTAAATTTAATGCAGAACTAGAAACTTTTTTTGTCCCAAAATTACGATTTTCAAGCTGTTTACAAAATATCACAATCAAGTGTTATGAGTTTTTATATCCTATCTATAATCTCAGAAAGCATATTTGTGGAGTTTACATTCCTGTTCAAACATAAAATTGGGAAATAACTCACAAAAGAATGCTTAAACTGGGTGGTCAGTCCAGTTAACATGCTCAAGGGAAGCTTTATGTTGGTTTTACATACAACACAATAGCTGACAGAGTGACACTGCTTAGAGTTCTGATTTCTTGTGTCATTTTTATATGAGATAAAGCACTATACATCTCTGCCTATGACCTCAAAATGCAATTCTGCTGATATGTTCAATGTAATTTAAGGGAGTTACCAATATTACTTTAACAAATGCACAGTTAACACTTTAAATTACTGACACAAGAAGATATTCAGGTCAAAACTGTAAATATGTGTTTGGGGAAATTAAGAGGCCTTTCAACTCATGCTGTACGAGCAAATCAAAAATCTGATGGCTAAAATCATCACTTAGAAATACTGCTCTTCCAAATTTTTGCTCCAATTTTGCAAGACGTGATCAGGTATCAGAAAACGTATAGGTATTTGATGCATAAAACGACAGAATCACAGAATCAATTAGACTGGAAAAGACGTCTGGGACCACTGAGGTCCAACCTGTGACCGCACACCACCATGTCAACTAGCAGAATTATTTGGACTTTATGCAAGAAGTCAAAAGACTGCAGTCCTTTATAACTCTACTATATCCTAAAAACTCTTAATATTTGAACTGGATGTTAATTTATATTAAAAACTGCACCACGTAGGAACACCATTTAAGACACCAGCTCAAACCTTAAGCATATTAACTCATGGAAAAGGAGATCCCAGCCTAAGACAACCTACGAAGAACTGGCAATGCAAGCATTTTTGGGTCAGATAATTATAACGCATTATTGGGGCTGGAGGGCGGAAAAGGACGAAAGCCCAGAAGGAAACCGGAGGATTTACCAAGACGCTGAGGAACTAACTAAATTAAACTCAGTAGGGAATTAACCTGAAAACCCGGCGTGTGAGGGGACGCCCGGAGCCCCCGAGGGGTGAGGGGGCTGGAGCCGCCGCCCGTGCCCGGCCCGGCCCGGATCCCACCTGGAGCGCGGCCGCCGCCATCCGCCCCCTCACACCATGAGGGGAAGCCGCCCCGATCCCGGCAGGATCCCTCCCGGAGCAGGGAGAGCGTTAGGAAGCATGCGTGGCCGCGGAGCAGCCTGGGACCCGCACCAGCCTTGTCCCCTCCCATGGCCGCCCCGCCCCGGTTATGAGGGAGAAGTGTTTCCGTGGCGGAGGGAAAAACAGCGTTTGGGTGTTCGTGCTGCGGCCCTTTACAGCGCTGGGAGAAATGCGTCTTCTGCCCTGAAATAAATTATTTATTTACTAAAAAAAAAAAAAAAAAAAGAGAAGACTATAAAGAAGAAATATTAAAAAAAATATAAAAGGGGAATATAAAATTTGGGAAACATTTTATTGGACTTCCTGGTGTAAGCTTCTGAATAAAAGCACATTTTTACAGTAAAAAGTGCCTATCCCTACTCCAGTCACTTCAGCAGTTCGCTAAGTTGTTCTATAAAATCAAAACTCAAACACAACGTCATACACGTAAGAGCAGCACGGTCAGGTCAGGCCTGATGTGTTTATACGGCTGTGCTGTATTTCACCCGTTCTCTTTGTCCGTACCAAGCATACCCCTGGCACTGTGCCTGACCTTACAGTGGCAGCTCACAGACCTCACCGGTGTCACAACGGCACCTCGTCCCTGTGCCTTCGGCCTGCACTCCCGCTGCCCATCGGAGCTCGCTCGGGCACAGCCAGGACAGCTCCCACGAGCACTCGGAACGCGGGGCTTCGCCTGCTCCGAGGCTCCGCTTCCCAGAAGCTGCAAGCAGAGATTCAATATCCTGAATGACTTTAGACGTTTTTTCCAGAGCCTCCAAGACGCACCCAACGCTGAGTTCTTCCGATTCACTCCTGCTTTCATTTTTTCTGACAGCGATACCAGACAGATTGGATTTTGCAGCAGACGTCCTTTCCAGAACATTGCTACTGTCTAATAAAACTAGTGTTACTTCGTTAAGGAAAAACATCAAACTCTTCCTCCTAACGAGAAGAGTAATTCTCCATGTCTGTATTCATCATTCTGGATTGCAAAGTTTCACATTTTGTAGCGTGGTAATTACATACAGCCAAAAAATAAAGCAGGTATATTACTTAAAATGTCTATAACATTTATATAAAAATGTCTTTTAGACTTCAATTTTTCCAAGAGTTACTTTAAAAAGAAAAGTGATGTTACACTGCAGTTTAACAGTGTGCACTTTTCATACTAATAGAATTGTACACTGGTTCAAAGACAATTATAGAGTGGTTTTAAGCAGATTCAACACAGTGCACATTTTGAGCTGGCTGAACACAATTAAAACAATACTAAGGTAGCTGATAAACAGAAAGATACTGTACTGCAACAATAAGCCCCAAGGCAACTGCCTTATTCCTCTTTCAAGAACAGATCAGAACAGATCAAGAACAGATGACTCTTAGCAAAACTGATGCAATAAGCATTAAAGGGCTGCGGTTTTTTGGTGACTTTCATTTTGGTGCTGTGATGCAGAAGTTGGACAAGAGAAGTGATAAAACAAAAATAATAAATAAGAAAAAGAGGTAATTTTAAGAAGTGGGTAAGGCGGTAAAAGAAAGTAGGAACAGGATAGAGAGCCTTTGGTGATCTAAAGTGAAGATCTGAACATACAGATAAACAGCAGAATATAAAAGTGAAAAATCTTTACAGCTTTCAAAAGGATACAATTAAATCTCTGTATTTTTTTGAGCTCAGTATCAGCAGACCTGTTCAAGAAAATAAAGATTCTTAAATATTTCGTATCATAAAAGGTTCTTAAAGACATTTTATAATTCAGATTTTATTTTTTAACAGTTTCCAGCAATACTGAAAGTTAGATCAGCAAAATCCAAGTGAAAAAAAATTGCTTTATTTCTGTCTTTCATACCACTGTTCAATGGCTGACATTAATCATTTGTGTTCCCAAAAACTGAGGCTCCGCTCTAAGAATAGTCTCTTTTCTCTACATATCTATAAATATAGATACAATTTTCATTTCATCAGCTATAAAATGTATCAGCTGAATCTGCTATAATTTAAGTAACAAGTACAAATGTAACTGATGTCAATTAACACATTTTTAATACCCAAATGTGTCTGCATGTGATGTCAGTAGACTTCTGGTCAGTAGCAGCACGTTTTAAAAAGGGCAAATACACCAGCAAGAGATCCAACTGCTAAGTTCAAAGTCCTGTTTTGAATTGCTTGATGTTCTGTTAAGACATCTTTTTTAGTCTAGTTTCTCTTTTTTGCTTTGCAAGATACTATCTCTGTGACATTAATCCTCCTTTAGCCTAGTCACCATAATTCTGATATTTAAGTAAGACAGGCTCAATGAAACAACTTCCACCTGGAACCCATCTAACATTTTAAAAACTAAATGAAAAATATGAAACCATACAAAATAAATGCTCCTTTTGACCATTAGGAAATGCAATCTATAAAATTCACAGTTTATAATATTTTTGGGTTTTGTTTTCAACATTATTTATAGTCAATTTTTTAGGGCAAAGATGAATACCAGTTTTCTTCAGTTACAGAGTGTGCAGTATATTCAGCAATCTCTTTCCTTTCATTCAAACTTCTGCACCATTCTATTGCTGTTCTGATGTACCTATGTTAATATGAAAATTCAAAAAAGTAGTTATTTATATGAAAAACAATTAATTTGAGCAAAAAACTGAAGGTGTTAAGCAATACATCTGGATCTGAAAGAAAAACCTATGGTTCAAAATCTAGTTTCTTCTCATTTGCCTTGTCATTTTTTGATTCATACTTTTTGTCCAGAAACTCCTTAATATTTAGATTTATGCTGTTATAGAAAACAAAAATTCTAACAAAGCTGTTAGAATTGGTGTTGAATGGTGTACAAGTGATTATTTTTGTTTGTGAATATCTGCTTGCTAAAATGCAGCACAGTAAGCTTCTGATGATACTCATAATGAGGCTGTAATTCGAGCAAGGAGATTACAGAAAGTAATCTGCAGGCAGAGGTCATTATCTGTAATAAAGTAAAAACTGGATAAAGTGCTGTCCACTTTTATGTACCAGCTCTACAAAGGACAAATGCTTTTAGGGTTTCCTCTTATCCATGGAGGTAAATGCCAAGTTGCAGCCCCAGTTATTTTTCTAAAAAGACATTGCAGTAACAATTATGATGTAATCACAGCATGCAGTGGCCCTGGGTCTTACAGGTCCTGAATCTTTGCCAGATGTAAGATGAAGCTTTTATCATTATGTGTTTGGTCCAGCCCTTCCAATATATTGTCAGTAAATACTGCTTCTTCATCTAAATGGATTTGTACAGGATTATTTTATATTTAAATTGTTTATACCTTTCATAGACTCCAGGATGACTTATTTGTATTAGCTGCTGTACCCCATCAGGAGTAGTTAACTTACACCAGCCTATATCTTCATTTACCTTAGAAGAACAAACATTACAAGTATTAATTTTCTTCTGCAGTCTGAAGAAGAAAAAGCAAGTGTAATTTGCCAATTTAAGAATTAAGTATCTATGAACAATCCAGTTCAAACACTTTTGTGTTTTGCTAAGAATAGAATCTGATACACAGTCTTAAGCTGTGCCAGCAGAGGTTTAGGTCAGAGAGTAGGAAGAAGTTCTACACAGAAAGAGTGATTAGGTAGCAGAACAGGCTGCCCAGGGAAGTGGTGGAGTCACCATCCCTGAAGGTGTTCAGGAAAAGAATGGATGTGGCACTCAGTGCCATGGTCCAGTTGACAAGGTGGTGGTTTGTCACAGGTTGGACTCAATGATCTCAGAGGTCTTTTCCAACCTAACTGATTCTGTGATTCTGTGGTATAGTCTGCTATGACAAATGCAGGGGAAAAAGGCCTTGGCATAGCCCCAACACCTGCTTTGTGCTATTCAAGAACAAATTAATTCTAAAAGTGCGTAGAAACATCTCCAAACTGTAGAATGTTCAATTCTTTTTTATTTTTGTATTTTATAGGCATCAGAACTTTTGCTTCATGTTCTCATTGACTTCCTAGAAACACTTTTGCATGAAAAGTTTTAAGAATAGTCCTTCCTCTAACTCATGACTTACCTGGATCTCATTAGAGGAGGAGCCGAAATCCCAAACCACATTCAGGGTCAACCCATCCCAAAAAGCAGCATGGACTTTATGATCTGAGTACACAGTGAATCTTCCCATGTTTGGAATAATCTTTTCATACAGCAAAACTGGCAACATTTCTCGTCCATCTGTCTCAGGTACCTAGAACCAAACAAATACATCAAAACCTTGAGGAAAGATTACTTACATCATTACAACTGTTTGTATATGGCCCAGATTTTCAAATTCACTTTTTTTTTCCCTCGATTACAACCAGCTCTCTTCATCATGCAATTTCTTTCTTCATAAATATAACTTTGCATATAATTCTTCATAAATATAACTTTACATATAGCTTCAGAAATATAACTTTACAGTGCATGCTTTTGGTTCCCAAATATCTACTGCTGGTCTGTGAGAATACACAGAGCATTCTTCCCTCTAGATTTAGTCCTATTCCCTATAGCCTGTATATAACACTGGAAGTTTTATAAATTTTCAGCTACATACCACTTTCCAGCAGCAGAGATAATAGTTATGACTTAATAACAGTTTTGTCTTGCAGCAATAATGAAGTATTCTGAGGAGAAAAAAAACCCAAACAAAATATTAAGCATTTCATTCTTATTATGTCTTCTAAGCAGTTGAGACCTTCATTTTTTAAGTTTACATATGTCCTCAGTGCTAATATAAATTCCTTTAATTTTTATACTTAATGTAATAGTAAGTGTTATATGTAATTTTAACTCCTGTCCTTCCTAAGTCAGAGGAATTAATGTAATAAAGGTAAAGTTACTTGGTTGCCTGAGTAATAATGGAGGATATAGAGTATGGATTTCCTGGTACATCAGGAGGAAGGCTGTTCACTGAATACATTTTTTCTTCCACCTGCAGTAAAAAGCAGAAAGATGAATTAGTTATAGGTACCATAGCATGAAAATAGCATTAAGAGCTTGCAAGTTATGAAATTTCTAATCTCCCAGAAAGCAACTATAATCACATTTAAATCTGCCCCAGAACAACTGTCTCCTCAAAAACTAAAAAAAATATAATCAATTTCTCTTCACTCAGTAGGGGCCAAGAAGTTCTCTTATCAGAGAGTAGGCAGCAGTACGTTGCTGACTAATGACGTTTGACCACAAGTTAAAGGCTGCATTTGAAGAGTACAAAGCTGATCCTTAATTCTGCTTTAAAAATACAAGGTGCTGCATAAGCACTTGAGAGGATTTCTGCTCTGGGGAAACTTAGCAACAGGCAGACACAGAGAGGCAAAATCTTTTCTCCAGCACTGAACAGCTGGTCTGTAGCAAAGCAGGAACATATCTTCTAGGTTCTGTCTCCATACAGTAGAAAACACTTCCAAGTACGTAAAGATTAATAATCAACATGTTAGTTTAAAGACTAAACTTCTAAATTAGTGACAAATGGTAGTGGTAGCATCTTACTCTTGGGTTTGATAAAATAAATGTTACAATGAATGAAATTTTTCTTATTGTGTCTGTAATTTACAAAAATACTTCTGAAGCAGGAGTAATCTCATTTTTTGTATGACTGATGGCTTGATAACAGGCGTTACAGTAATTCACTACAGACTGCATAGCCAAATGTCTTAAAACTAAGAAACCTGCTAACTTGAAGGGATTTGGAATATACTTTAGAATAGTTTTATACCTTTTTTGTTCCTTTTTGGACTGCATAATGTACGAAATATTTTCCAAAAAATGCTCCCTCTGACTTGAAAAATGAGTCATCACCAGGAGAAATTTCTATGATGTTTGTCCTACCATGGATAAATCTAAGAAAAATAACATGATTTTTAAAAGGTGTTTAAAATGCTGTTTTACTAGACAAACAAAACATGTTAGTACACTTGAAGAAAGCAATAAGCAGAAACACATTTTCAGCAACTCTCACGTAAAAAAAATTTCCACTGTTTCATAAATGTACCAACAATTTATTTTAACACAGAAGATTAGCATTACCAGGACTGTTTCTTTGCATGTGTGCATGGCGGGGGGAGGATTTAAATAAGCTAAGGAAAGCTTTTTTTTGTGTTGAGGTAAACATCTACAAGAGCTGCTCGTATTGCTGACCACAAAATATAGTGATTCTGAAGAGAATAACTTATTTTTCTTAGCAGACCAGCCCTACACCCCAGTGTACACAGAAAACTGTCAGACTGAATGATTCCTGAACAATCTGAAGCTCAGAAACATACTGCAGCTGTGTGTTTTCCATTAATGTCAATGGTCTTTTATCTGTGGTCATAGGCACCTTGAAGCCTAAAACCCACTTAATGACCCAATTCTCTGGTTAGATGCCTGGACTTAGGAGGTGGGACTTAAAAGAGTTCAGTGTGGCTACTCACCATACTTTCAAAGAAAAGCGGTTTCTGAGAAAAAAAGCTCTGAAGTGCTGCTAAACATTTTGTTCAGATGAGATGAAAATTTAGGAATTACACTAAGAAAAATGGAGAACACTGAGCAGAAGGATTAAAGGTTTCAACAGGAATGATGCTTTTATCAAAGACCTTTAGATGCTGATAGCAATTATAACAATTTCAATTTGAAAGGGCATTTAAAAGAAAAAAGTCTTTTTTTTTAACCATATGGACAAGGTGACTAGCCAGTAAAATCCACAGATGAACTGCCTGCAACATAGGAATTATGGAGGTCACCAAGACAAACATTTCTAAAGCATGAAATCATCGGTATCAAAAGGAATGCTAAGTAATTTGCAAAGAAACCAAGTACCATGATTGTCAGTGAAATCTGTGGGAACTCCAGCTGTCCAATAAACCTTTAAGAAATCAGATCACTTCTTTAGAAGCCTTAAACATGGTTTCAGATTCAGACCTGGAAATACGCTGTACTAGAAAACCTGAAGTCCAATGAAAAACCAGCAGAAATGAAGAAACTCTTACATGAAAGTTGTGTTCAATTTCTCAAAGAGTGAGAAATGGATAAAGTAAGACATTTAATCTTAAAGCTTAATTCCCCTAACAATAAAGTCTGACACAAGACTTCCACATACCTGTAAAGAACACCCTGGCACCATACAACTTGAATTAGCTGAGGGCATGAATATTTTTCAGTGTCTTCCTTCTGAAAGAAGTCACAGAAAGTCCACCTGTGTAAAATGCAATGAAAGTCTCACTAAGTCCAAAGGTTGGTTGGGGTTTGTTTGTTTGTTTGTTTGTTTGTTTTCTTTTTTGTGTGTGCTGGTAATCATTTCTGTAACTAGAACTGATGCATGCACACCTATTCAAAGGGAAGGGGTCACATATTTTCAGAGTCCTCCAATTCCTTAGTTATTCACATTAGTTACCAAATTAAACTTCTCAACCCTGCAAATGTTTTTATTTTTAGTGATGCTAACAAGAGAACATATTCCACTGTCCCACCTCAGAAGTATTATCTTCTCAAAAATGAAAAAAAAAAAACCAACCTAACACCCATGTTCTTTTTTCAGTATTCTCTTTTCCATTTACATGTTTATACAGCATGTCAGAAAACTGAATTTATTTTTTTCTTTGGACTAATTACTATAGTTTCATTACAGTAGGGTACAGAATGTTGGTTTCACATATGTCATGTTTCAAGAAGCTTCTAAAAAACCTTCAACCGATAGTAATTTTGAACTTTTTTTTTATAGCTAGAATTCAGTTATTTCCGTAGAGGTTGAAGTCCCAAGTTGCAGAATTGTGAAACACGTTAACAGTTGCAGAGTAAAGAGCTTAAATTACCTGTGTAAATGTGGGGCTCTGCAGCTGAGCGGCAAAGCTGTAGGTAAACAAGAAACTGTTTCATATGTTTCAGGGTCTGTTAAAACACCAGCCTTGACAGATGCGTGGTTCTTTTCCCCACATGGCTTCATTATATTCTTAACAGTATGTAAATTACAGCACATCAGTGCCAAAGACAAAGGATATTTCCATTCTTCTGGACAGGAGGAAACAGACCAACACTGTGTAACCCATGTATATTCAGAAGAACAATTGGTGTAGAACAAACAGTCTCCATCTCTGTGTCCTCGATCCTTTGGTTTGGTTGGTTCTCTGAATTTACCTTCAGCACAACCATGTTTATTCTTCTTATTCTCTATTCTTGTTTGTTTCAATGACGTTTCTGTAACGGAGTTATTACTTAGTTTTTCATGCTGATCTCCAGTTTGATAGTAGCTGTACTTTTGAGAGGAGTGTGACGATGCTCCAGATGACTGGCTGACTTTGCATAAGAACTCCACTGTAAATTCTTGCTGCAATTCTGACAAGTAAAGGCGAGCATAACCATCTACAGATGAGATCTTCACACTGCCTTTGTCTATACATCTTGTCAGATCAGCTGTTGCAGGGTCAGGCCATCTAATTTCTAAGATATCACTGAGGAGAATCTAACACAGGAAAAAGAATTGTAGTGTGCAGCAAGATAAAAATGACCTGCCTCTCAGAAATTACAATGGAGGATTTATATTTAAATGAATTCAGTTCTTCTGCAAGGTGATGTATGACAAGAAATGTTGCTCTGTATTTATTTGCACATATGAATCCAAGAGGAAGCAAAATATCTAACCTTCATATCTGCTTCTTCCTGTTCTAACAAAGTTCTATCTAGCAATAAGGTTATAATTTAATAATAATTCATAAAGTAGTGAGGTACAGGGGAACTGACAAGGCACAATTACCCACAGACTGTACATATTTCCATTTCCAAGAAACTGCTTCTTAAGAAACACTGAAGAGAACGGCTGAATTTTCTTGTACATATCAGTTACTGGCTGAGTTCATAAAGAATTGCAAAAGGACCCTTAAAAAAACCCCAAAAATCAATGACCAGACAATAAGGCTGCAGATAAAAATTCAGTTGGGATAAACATAATGTGATATAAATGGGGAAAAGCAGTCCTAGCTTTCTATATAAAAGAATGGGCTCTGAGTTGACTGATACTGTTGGAGTTCCTCCAGCCAGGAATGAGATCTTGGTGTTATAACTGTCAGTCCCACAAAAACATACTCAGTGCTCAGCAGCAGTTTAATCAGTGTATTATGTATGTTTGAAAATTCTAGGAAAGGAACAAGAACAAACAATACATATGGATAACAATGAGTATGTATTCACAGTTAATCTGTACTTGGAATACTGTTTGCAGTTCTGAACTGGCCACACTGCTGACAAGATCTCCCTCATCGAGCTGTCTAGAGATGTGAATGGTTGGAGTGGCCAAAGGAGAGCACACCATAGTAGCAGGTTGTTTTAAACTCCAGCATAATCCAAGTAATGCAGTATGGGTGTTTTTGTGCCCTGTGGCACATATATAGTGATACTGAATGACAGTGTTATAAGCAGCTAAGCATTAGCATGCGTTGTGTTACACTTGTAGTGAAGTGTCACTCTAGAACTTTTAAGAGTCGCCTGATTTACCAGTTGTTTTAAGACTCCCACACCGGCATTTAGTGGGAACACCAGAGGGATGCTGATGAGGAGAAAAGCTCCCAAAACCAGTAAACTGGTGTCTGGATGGATGTTCAGCGTGACCTAGCGTAGCCATTGCTGCAGGGTGATGCTTTGTCCCACTCCTCTCACAGGCCCCAGCAACAATCTCATACAGGTACTTCAGTGGGTAAATAATGGAATATTGAACCTGACAGCCTCTTGGAAAACACCATCCTATTTCACTAGGTCTTTCCTGAAAGGTTTCTACTGCCAAAACGTAACAACATATAAAACAGCTCATTCTATTCTATGTACAAAATCCTATAAAATCTTCAGTCTTACTAGGCGTAACCTAATTTCAGCGTTTGACTACAAAGGATATGCGTAAATAGAGGGCTAAGCTACAGTTAAAACTGTAATTTAAAATGGCAATATTCCAATCAAGCTGACAGCTCCACTTGCAAACTGCACTTGGATACATCTCCATGGCCTGTACTCACACAAAAGCACGTGGAGTTATATTAAGTCCACCAGGAAAGTTTATTTTACAAAAGCATTGGACGTGTAGCTCCCACCTGTTTTCTCTCTGGAGGTGTAATGCGGGAAGGTAAGTACGGGCGAGACGAAAACTTGTTCCGGAAATCTAGAGCTCGTAGAAGTTGTTCCTGTTGAAGTGTAGAGAAAAACAAAACCACCCTGTTACGGGTTTTTATGTGCGGAGATAACATTTTAAACTGATTTTTTTACTTCTCTTTAGCGGAGCCGATCTAAGAAACCTCCTCCACTTTACAGAGGGAAACAATAACTTTGTGCTGTGACTCCCCTGGGCCGCCCCGTTCCCGCCCAGGGCGGCAGCCCCGGCACTCCCACCTCAAAGAACGCTTCCCGGGACAACACAGGGACGAGGTATCGCCGCCCTGCCCGAAGGCCATGCCCGTCCCATACCCTGTAGGCACTGACGGCGAAGGCGACCCGCTGGCGGGCGGTCTCCGCCGGCTGGAGCGGGTGGGCGGCGGCGGGGAGCGCTGCTTCGTACAGGTACTCGCAGCCGCACGGAGACAGCAGCAGGCGGGACCCCCCCGCGTAGTGCACCTCCACCGAGTCGTCCCCGAACAGCACCATCAGCTCTTCGGCCTCCATCGCACCGGGAGGCCGAGCCGGGACCGCAGGGGATCGGCCGGCGCACGGCGGGAACCGCGGGTCAGGACGAGGGCAGCGCTGAGCTCCGCCCGAGCTCCTCCCGGGGGAGGTACCCGCACCATCCCACTCGCGCACGGAGCCTCACGCACAACTACGCTGCTTCTCCCGTCTCCTTACGCACCAAGCCGGCGTTCATTCCGGCCCTGCCCACATCGGCACCTCTGGAAAACTCGGAGGCAGGCTGCCCATCTACAACATACCCCAGAGACAGTCTACATATAAATAATTCTCTAGTGACTGCTGCTTTACATTCCTGTATTCACAGAGCAGGGAAATTCAACCTGTGTACGTAGCACTGGGTAGCAGAAGTCGTAGCTGAATAGGCAAGGTCTAATTTCCCAAAGGAAAATTTTAAAATTATGCCTAGCTGTCTTTTTGGAAGATTATATACAACACCCCCCTCTCCTAATTCTTACAGTTAATCAAAGCTGGTTTAAGTGGATTGACAGTTTACAGCTAAATGACAATTCATTATCGATCCCTGCTCAAAGCACTTAACAAACACAGCTGAAGATCCACGCTAGATCACATGGTCTTGCTGTATTAGTCGTCCCTTACCTACCTATGGAGGTACAAGTTTCTCAGATCACTGCAATCATTCAGTAGCACATTCAATACAACTTCCCATTCTCAACAGCTATTTCCCCAGCAGAGAGCAGATCAGCATCCAGATCAGATGCATCAAAATAACGTGGTTCTATTTGCAATACCCTTTCTAATGAGTATTATTCTGTACAGTACTTGCCTGAAGCAAGTTTCAAAGAATATATTGGGATTATGAGTGAGTCATGAATATTAGTTTTTATTCACTGATACACTGTATTTTGCTGACAATTTCACTGCTGTAGTTGGAACCCTCACCAAAGAAACTGTGGAGGTAGGTCACACAGGCTTAAGTAGAGGTGGCAAATCAGTAATTCAGGGTACAAACAGTGTACTATCTTCCCTGGCTTTTTGTTGGAATGTCATCTTCCGTTCCTATACTCATTACCAGGGTGCACAGGCATGAACTGGATGATTAGAACAACAATTCAATCAGAGAGAAGTTGCAAACTTGAACTATCAGTAATTGAATGAGTTCTTCTGCAGTAGGAAGGAAAGGTAGAATGTGATAAGAAAGTACCGTCTCAGAGAGAAATGAAGATTACTATTCCAAACCAGACTGAGTGTCACAAATATTCAGTGTCATAATGGATTACTGCATTGAAAAGAAAAAAATCCCAGCTCTGCACAATTTGTGATACTGGTGATACCTGACATCGTCTTTCTTCCTTCTGTAGTGCTACAATTAACCTAAAACGTAACAGTCAAAACTCAGTGAAACTAGAAAAATCTGTTTTCCTAAAACCAAACAAAACAAAAAAACCAGGCCAGTAGCAAGACCTTCTTTGTAAGAAACTAGTGAGAGTTAGTGGACTTCACTTCTGAATATGAAAATCACTCAAGAGAAAAGCACATGCAAAACAGCAACTCTGGCAGCTCAGTATGAAATTACTTTAAACAAAGTGTGGTTTTAAAGTACTAAACATTTCTGTTAAATCACAAATAGATTTTTCAGAGTGGGAAATATTGTGCATACTTTGACTGCTCTGTGAAGCTTGGTTCTCCTGTTCAAATTTGAATGTGAAGCCTGTTTCTTTTCCATTGCTAGAACCATTGCTAAAGAAGCTTGCTTTACATCTCCCCAAAAGTTTGCTCTCCATACTTCTGTGCCTTTGCTGGTTTACCATTACACACCATAAAGGAAATCCATCTTTTTAAACATTTATATATTTGCAAGGCATTGTTCAGAAACCTGTAAATGAGAAACATCTACAGCACTTGAAATGTGTAAATGCTAAAGCAGGTGAAATAATATTTAAGACTCATTTCTATCATACACAGAACAGTGGGCAATTAAAAGTGGGCAGACAAACAGAAAACGGTGATTCTGACAGTCAGAAACTTATTGCTTTGTTTTGCTCTCCTCACATCTCATTGCACCATCATTAATTTGTATTAAAGTTCTGTGAGATCTAAGACAAGTAGGAAAGACTGAAGTGTTTAAGGAAAAGATTATTGTGTGTTCCTTATGCAGTAGGACAGAGTTACAACTAATTTTTCCCTACTGCAGCAATGGCTTGAAGCCCTTATCAAGCCTCATAGGTACAGAGGCAGCAAACTTCTCCACTGCTTTGAACAAAAGTCTCACTTCATCATTTTTCAGTATTTCTGGTGGAGAGAAGCTTATGTTGCAAACTTGACCTGAGTTGTTTTATATATACAATTCCTAGTTTTCAACATTTTAATAATACAGGATGATTTGGCACACTTCTTATCTACATGCAAGATATACTGTCTCCACAAGCTGACAGAGTACATCTGGAACCTCAGAACTACTTTACAGAAAAAGACGACTCATCACAACAGATGCAAAACAAACATGAAAAGTGGAGTTCCTCTAAGCCACTATTACTTAACTATGAGGCATATATGGGACTTTTAAAAGGTCCCAATTCCTTAGGACTTTTAGTTTTGAGTAAATATGTTTTCCAGAAGACATCTGCTTATAAGGTCAGCAG